>JAQGCA010000940.1:0-21263 GCA_034698945.1 Protaphorura quadriocellata
CCCTCAGCATATCGAGGGATGAAGTACGCTACAACCTTAGAGTACTTTACTATAACTCGTCCTACTCAGAATTTAATTCAAGCCTGAAACCTAAGTCATTTGTTGAATTTGGAACGAATTTGAAACGGTCATTGCAATTTCAAAATTCTAACTTGAGCGTGATTAATGAACAAAATACACTGTGTAATCCATTACTACTTATCGTTAGGTAGGGTTATGATGTAATTTAATTTATTTTGAAGTTACTATTAAAGAGACGGCGCAGAGGATGAGACCATTACGGCAGAACTCGTGGGATCGATATTTCCTCGGAAGTTCTGGCTAAAATAAATAAAAAAATAACCAATTAATCATTTTTCACAGGGTAAATCAAAGATATGGTAGCTCAGATCCCAGGATAAGCGTGTGATATACAATTTGGAATGAGAATGAGTAATATTCATTCACACTTAAAAAATATTAATTATTTTGAGTGCAAAATGTTACAAGGCAGGAAAGGTTGAGTTGGAATTATTGTATTCTTTGATTTAGATTTTCTGCACTAAGAAAACTCGACCCTCGCTGACGAGCGCAGGTACCCGTAGTAGTAGGGAATATTTTGCAGTAGTAGCATGGATGACATAAAGGTTGCTGTACTAATAGCTGTACACACCGGAACATTGAGTAAAGGTGGTGGTAGATGTGGTGCCATCCTCCAGGGATCGTCTTTTAAATAAACTGGTAAGGACGTTAGTCCGATAATTATATCTGAGAAAATGTGTTTCTTGGGTCCTAGTCTAATTGCCATTTGTCCGCATGGGTAGGCGTACTTTTGGGATCACATGCTCATCCAGTTCAGTGGAGGGGTATATTGACACGCTCGCACCAGGGTGGGCACTTCATCCAATTGAATCTCAACAGAGAAAGTCTTAGAAATAGATTTTCTAACGATCGAATTATTTGTATACGTTTAGGACCCCTGATGTAGTGATTGGACTTGACACCCAGACTCGTGCCGTTCTTCCAACATCATCAGAAGAAAAGATTCAAAATCCGGGGCAACTTGAGGGGGAATTGTGAGTCCACGGGATCATCCCTGCGCACCAAGAAAAGAAAACAAGTAGATCCATCTTCAACTGTCATGGCTGATCAAATTGAAACTAGTTCTGCTGCTCAACCTAACGATATTTCGAAATCATTGGCTTATGAAGAAAATCCTGGACCCTCAAATGAGACGAAGCCATACGAATCCTTAATTTGCTTTAAATTATGCACTCGAAGGAATCACTTGACAAAATCATATGAAATCTCATAAGATGCAGGAAACTCGGAAAACAAACATGATAACTGTCGGTGCAACTCCTGAAGAAAATATTGTTGAATCATATCGGTGCCTGATTTGTTTCAGATCATTTTCTAGGTTGAATTATTTAAATAATCACACGCAGTTCACTCACGAGAAGGACCAATGTAAGTTTGGAAGCACTCTTACCAAAAAAAGACTGGCTGAATGCGCATTTTGTGGAAAGTCGTTCGGCGCGACAAAGACCCGAGACACACACTTACTGACACATTTAGGAGAAAAGCCTTACAAATGCCCTTCATGTCCAAAATATTTTCGAACCTCATCACATTTGAAGGTACATGTACGGATTCATACGGGTGAGAGACCTTATCAATGTTCACTCTGTTCAAAGGCATTCACACAATCCCATGCCTTAAAGAGTCACTTGAGAATCCATACAGGTGAAAAGCCTTATGAGTGCAAATATTGTCTCAAACTGTTTCGTTGTGGTTCCAATTTAAGGGGTCATTTAAAAACTCATCCGGAGGAGGAATTAAAAGTTGTCTCAGCAAGGCAAAAATATTAAAATGGTGAGAAATATGGCAAAGAGTCAAAGTGTTCTATTTCTGGAAGATATTTTCTTATTCCGAGTATTATTGGACTGGTTTTGTGGATATTTGTACAATAGTTTTCTCATTTCCAAAAAAAATAAATCTCACTTCTACTTTTTTCCCGTTTTTTGTAATTATTGAAGTTTGTTTTAGTAATTACATTTAATTTCTCTTAATTTCGTGTGTTCTGATGTAATTGAAATATGAACTCGTAGGTAGAAATCGTTCTTCCATTAATTCTTAAATTGTAAATTTAAATGATAAAACGATTGTGGAAGAAACCAACGATTAACGATCGATCGTTGATCACTTGATTATTAATTTTGATTATAATGTAACTTAAACCTGATTTCTACAAAACCGAATAGCGTGTTTCTTATCAACGATTGTGCAATAATCTGATATCATGACTCCGTGTGCTGTTAATAAAATACAATGTTGTTAAGATCTTACCTCCGGAACCTCACTTTATTTTGCATTATCAGAAATAAAGCAGAAAGCATTGGGGATTATACTCCGTTCTTATTATCTATCCTGAGATGGTAGATGACAGAATTCGGATATCACAAATTTTCTCGCAAACGGTGAATTATCGTCTACTTCTACGAATGGAAATCCTCAACCACTCTACCTCAAATATTACAAGAGGTACAATCAAGTGTAATACATCCATGGAAACAACAGCTCGAATGAGATATCAGACACATTACTCGAGCTCCATCTGAAGCGCATTCGCGCACGGCGCGCGGTTGAAGTGAAATAAAATAGTTGTAAACTAAGAGGAAGTCGTGCCGAGAGAGGTAGGAATGGGTTGCGAATTTTGTATTTTTGTTGCCTCACCTATTGTTTTAAGAGATAATGCTTCTATTCACGTTTATAACTATATCATTCATTAAATTATTTTGTATCATTGCTTCCCTAAATATTTTTTACCCAATCTAATAAGGTACTATGCTTCCTTACCAATTGGTTTAAGAGGCATCGCTTCCATTCACATTTTAATGGCATGATATTCTTTCCTCTTCATTACTACAATTTTTTCTATTATTGCTTCCCTAAATGTCTTTTATTGAATCTAATAAGGTACTTTGCTTCCTTACCAATTTGTTTAAAAGGTAAAAACCCCCATTCACATTTTAAATATTATTCTTTCCTCTTCATCGCTACAATTTTTTCTATTATTGCTTCCAGAAATTGTTTTACACTTAATCTAATAAGGTACTGTGCTTCCTTATCAAATGGTTTAAGAGGTATCGCTTCCATTCACATTTTAAATATTATTCTTTCCTCTTCATTACTACAATTTTTTCTATTATTGCTTCCAGAAATTGTTTTACTTAATCTAATAAGGTACCGTGCTTCCTTACCAATTGGTTTAAGAGGTATCGCTTCCATTTACATTTTAAAAGCATATTATTCTTTCCTCTTCATTACTACAATTTTTTCTATTATTGCTTCCAGAAATTGTTTTTACTTAATCTAATAAGGTACTGTGCTTCCTTACCAATTTGTTTAAGAGGTACCGCTTCCATTCACATTTTAAAAACATATTCTTCTTTACTCTTCATTACTACAATTTTTTCTATCATTGCTTTCAGAACTTGTATTTCATCAATCTAATAAGGTACTGTGCTTCCTTACCAATTCGTTTAAGACGTATCGCTTCCATTCACATTGCCAACCATGTCATTCCTTTCTCTTCAATACCAAAATTATTTTGTATTATTGCCTCCACAAATTTATTATACTCAATCTAATAAGGCACTTTGCTTCCTTACCAATCTGTTTAAGAGGTATTGCTTCTATTCACATTTCCAAGAGTCTCATTCTTTCCTCTTCATGCCGAAGTTTAATCTTATTTTTGCTTCCAAAATTTTTTAATTTTTATTTACACTATTTTTATTTCGATTGACGCTTTGCCCCATGTTGATTCGCAACCATTTGTATTTCTTTCCTTACGAAAATTAATTTGTATTATTGCTTCCCCAAATTTCTTTTCCTCCATCTGGTAAGGCGCTTTGCTTCCTTACCAATGGGCTTAAGAGGTATCGCTTCTATTCACACTTGCAACACTACCATTCCTTTCTTTTCATTCCTAATTTTTTTTCTATAATTGCGTCAACCTTTTATTATTTCAAAACAATTGGACGCATGGACGCTTTGCACAATGTTGATTTTAAACCCTTTGTTCATGTTGTAGGTTTTTTGTTTAGACTCCTTGCTTAGCCATGTACCGTTTTGCAGCGTTCTAGCTTTTCTAAGCATTTCCAGCCTATTACTTTGGAGCATAAACATCAGTGAGGAGCACTTTTAGGAGATAATCTAATCTCTCGTATTAAAACGCACGGACAGACGGACAGACAGACGGACTGGGCATCCGCAATAAGTCATTTACTCCGTATATTACGTCGCACGACTTAAAAATCGGGTTTTGGGCGTTTTTTAGCCGCCTTTTCATGGTCTTCGACTTGGACAGCTGTGAAAACTTCAAAATTTTGAAATTCGAACTTCACCACCCCATTTGAAGGTGCTTTCTGGAAGATTTGAGCCCGGGTTCGACAATCCCTGAACTAGTCGCTTTTGCCTCAAAATTACTATTTTCCTGGAAAGTCAATCTTAGAGTATAGAATCCGGCTCCTGTCATGGACAGAACATTTTTATTGACACCAGACCAAACAAGGTCAAGCCAATTTACAGTACAGTCAGGTGGAAAATAGCCATTTCTCTGCATGTGTAGTGCGTACTACAACCATTGAAAATGAAAACTATGCATAAACTGACAAAGGACCAATTCAATCGAAGTTCTAACGTAGAAGACTAGCCACAACCTTGCGGTCATGAAGAAAATCAAAAGCCGTCTACCGTACCGAGTACATATTTCATCTCTGAATATTTCTCTCTGTAAAACCTCAGAATTCAGGTGTAAAATTAATTTTCATTTTTCATTTTGGCGTCAATCTTAAGACAAGAAAGTGCGCATGACGGACCTTACAATTTGTTTTTACCAAATTCAATACAAAAAATACACCGACAATAATTGACATAGCCGCTGAGGCCGAATCAAACATCATCGAGTATTTTTGGGTTGCTTCCGATTTGGCCTAGAGACGACAACGTAGGTACCATTTAGTAGTAGAAAAAACCAGTGGGAAAAACCACTTTAAAGCAACCTCCCGGGAGTACAAGTCCGAGGAATCGAACCCCAGCACAGCGAGACAGAATGGGCCACCCTATTATCATGCTGCAATGGACTTGCTATTAACAAATTCAATTATTTTATCGAATAATTTGTTTCTCCAAATTCTGACTGAAAGTATTCTAGAAAAAAAAGTAGTAACTAAATATATCATTGGAAATGAATTATTTCTACACAAAATTATCCTCTATTTAATAGTTACATCCGGGTCCTCGGCATCTCCAGCTGAAATATGATTTTAAAATATAAATAAAGAAGTGTATATCTGACATCAGAACTCGGAATGTAAGACAATCGATAAAGAAAAACAATTTGTGAGCTCTTCGTTCGGGGCACGTTGAGTAAGACTATTTTTCTTGCCTCCGAAGGTGAATGCCGGGAAATGGGCAGAATTATAAAAACAAGATTCACTTGACAGGAGAGGACGAAACGAAACAGTCAATTTTTAATTGTCATTTTGTTAAAGAAATAAACTTTGATTTGAAAAATGAGTGATTCATCAGTGACTCCAGTTCCGGTGGTGAATTGGCAGAGCAAAAATCGAACAGTTGTGTCCAGAACTTCAGTTCTTCATAATTCACCGGAATTTAGCGACGTCCAATTCATTTTTATTGTGAGTCCAGATTTTTAAGATTTAAAAATTTATTTTACAGTGTAATTGTTCTAAGACTCAAACTTGGAATTGGATTTTCTTTTCTCCAACCGGAATTACCAATTTAATTGAGCGATTTTTTCACTTATTTTCCAGAAAAATGAAGACATGGAAGGAACTACGATATTTGGACACAAACTAATTTTGGCCATGGCTTCTCCAGTTTTTAGCAAAATGTTTTTCGGTCAAAATCAGCAATTCACAACCGATGTAGAGAGTCGAATGGACATGAGTCATCATTCATTCACTGCAGCAGCATTCTCTACATTTATTAAGGTATTTATTTATGTTCTCATAAAAATTAAAGACAACCTCCTCAGTTTTATTAATAATTGCTTTATTTGGACTTTTTTTTTTTGGTAAAATTATTTTTGTTGGAATTATTTTGGGCCAATGTTAGTATTTTTGAATTTGGATATTATTTAATATTTTTACCAATTAAAAGGAAAGTGCGGGATCAGCTATCGAATGTTTTGATCGGCAATTACGAAATAATGGATTGATTTGTGTCCAGTTTCTTTACACAGACAAAATCTACTACGCGGAGTTATCCACGGAAGTTATTCTTGGAGTTCTGAAGTGTGCGGACTATTATGACGTCCCATATCTCAAACGGAGTTGTGTAAATCAATTAAAGTTACTTGTTACGAAGGAATATGCGATTCAAATTTTGGAGACTGCAGATTTATTTCGGGAGAAAGATTTGACTCGAGAGGCTTTAGAATTGATCGATCAGTATGTTAATTATTCTTAATAAAAAATGTATTATTATATAGATTAATCAGTACGTCATCACATGCTTGGCCTCTTTAATGACTACAATTATTTTTTAATCCAAAGGAATTTAGAATTTCTGTTTGAATCCGAAGAAATTCTGTCAGTGAAAGTGGACACTTTGGATTTAATTTTGAAGAGAGACTCCCTGGACATGGAGGAATGTTTCATACTGAATTTGGCTATGAAGTGAGGACCCATTTATTATTTTTTGGGTTCAGGTTTCAATTCCACGTTGGTCCACTTCCCTATTGACTGGTTCTACTTTTTAACTTGTATTTAATTTTCGAATAGGTGGGCGGGCATGGAGTGCGAGAGAAAGAACCGGGAGCCAACGGCACAGAATAAAAGAGAAGTTTTGGGGAAAGTGTTTTTTGAAATCAGATTTGGACTTTTGACATCGAACAAAATTTCTGAATTAGTTTCCTCAAATTTCCTGACTAAAGATGAATCCTTGGATATTCTGCTTGCGTCACATACTCCTGGATACGTGACCGCGGCTGGGAATTCAGAATTTAAGAGGTTAGGAACTAATAATATGACATTATAATTGGACGCGTGGTTGTTTTATTTAAAGCACGTGTTCAAAAGATGTTCATTTTCTGGAAGAAACATTGGGTAAAAAAACTTGTTTCAAAAAACAGAAAACTCTCTTTTGTACTTAAAAAAATTATATAATTTTTCCAAACCCTGTCCCTCTCCTTGTCTTTTCAAACAGAATTTGTTGTTTAAACATGTCATAATTAAAAAATGGAGATTTCTTTTTAAAACTTTTTATTCGACAATTACAAGAAAAACCGGATTTTTGTCCACTATTATTTCGGTTTTTGGGTGATTTTCGTTAACAATTATAGAAATTGATTCCTATGTTAATTTTAATTGTCGCATAATCATTTATTTGGTGATTTTTCAAACACTGTTCATCCGAGGACTTAACTGAAGACAGTGTTTGATTTTTTTCCCTATACAGACGCAGACTCTCTCCAGAAATCGGCTTGAAATCAAATCCTAGAATTTTCGGTAGGAAGAAGAAATTGATGGAAGTTGATGAAATGGAAAAGAAGTGGAGAGTAGCGTTTGTGAAAAGAATGTCTTTGGCAAAGGGACGAGCTGACCTCCTTGTTCTAGGAGATCCATTAAATTGTTGGTATGAAGAGAAACTCAGAGAAAAGATTGAGGAAGCGAGAGGGACCTGTATTTTTGATCTAGAGGTGAAGAAATTGTACGCTGCAAGTTTCCGTGTTCAGTTCAAATACAATTCTTCTAAATATGCTATGACTCATTTGTGTGATCCTAAATGGTATGGATTTGACGAGTCCATTCAAATCCGGATTAGCGAATGGGATGATCCCAGTGGCGGCCCTAGTAGTAGGCACGAGTAGGCTCGTGCCTACGTATACTTTTGTGCTTATACAGCAGAAAGGCCTTTTGGATAAATCAGCTCTTGAAAACGGTCAATTTTGCCCACAAAAAATCGTCATTTTAAGGTGTCATTAGGATCGTGAAAGCAAATTTTATATGTTACTAATGAAAAAATAAAAAGCATGAAAATCGTTTAAAGTTATGTAATTACTAACTGGGTTTCACTTTAATTCACAATTAAAAAATTCTATATTTAGCTGATATTGTTAAAACTTATTTTTTTGAGAATTTGAAGAATCAAAGTTATGAAGTCACAAATTAACTACTTAAGAAATAGCGTGATGCATGACTAGACTATATATGCCGAAAGCAATTGTTCCTGGTCAATTCAGAGCTTTACTTAAACTTAAAAAAAATGGAGCCAGTAAATGGAGATGTACCCAAATTGGGATGTGTGGAGTTACTGACCAATTCAAAAATTGCTCACAATCATTTGGCCTTAAAAGCCTATCAAAATGATGGTGAAAGGACCTTAAACCTGGAGATAGAATTTCAAGCCATGTAAAATGAATAAAATTTTGATGCAATGTGCAGTGGTTTTTGTCGAATTTATGAGAAGTACAGAAATCAAAATTACCAACCTGAGAGCCTGGATTTGGTGACTGGAAAAGAGTCGACTCAAAAATTCCAATGTCTGACCTTTCCAGGTCAAGGTGAAATTGTATCTGACGGAATGTTTCTTCTGACAAATAAACAGAAACAAATAATTTCGCCTTGTAATTAAGAAATTACGTAATTTTAGATAAATTTTCTTGAAATACTATATACAGCACAATAGAAGTATGTGACTTGAATAGGTGTATGGACAGTTATTTGTAATTGTTAGGTCAAGAATTAAATCTGAGCCTAAACCAGACCGGAGAGGGTGTTTGTTTGTTTGTTTGTTTCTTTATTTAAGTGTTATCCAAAGCATTCAAGAACACGAAGTGGACAAATAATGATAATATGACAAATGTGATTATTTCACCCAGTAGAATTGAAGGATTTCACCGTAGATTAAGACTGAAAAAAGTAAAATAATACCTTGCACAGGAAAATTATATCTTGCACAGTGAAATAATATCTCGACCAGAAGAATACCTTGTCAAATTATTAAATTTTTTAAAATTGGGGCTCAGCCAGTTGAGTGGTAGACCTAAGACTGAGAGGACATGCAGTGGCGGTTCTAGCTATAGGCGAAGTAGGCAGCTGCCTATAGCTAATTTATGCCTGTGCATACAATTTTGCTGGGCCTGCCTATAGCATACCGGATCATATGCCTTTGACTATAGCGGAGGCACATTAAGGCTTGCCTATAGCTGGAAAATTATTGGAACCGCCACTGAGGACATGCATGCAAGGAGCTGGTGAGGGTCTTGTCCGTTTAATTCTAAAGTCACTTCTGTGAGTTCCTTTTTATTATCTAGTCTCCTCAAACTCAAAATCATTGAATAAGGAAATAAGGTAGAATACTAAGCAAGGGTAGTATGCTTTGGGGAACAGAGTTTATAAAGGGATGGATCTACAGGATTTTCATTACTTGGGAACTCCTTTCTGTGCCTTGTAATCGAGTTTATCGGTTGCGCGGTTGGGGTTTGACGAGGGAAGTTGGGGTGTGCATTGGTGTCGCATAGTCATCTATACTGTGGGATTCACGTCTTTGACCTCAATCTTGGCCTTGGCAAAGTCAGACGGACTCAAAAATTAATTAAATGTGTTCCGACATTTGTATCACATCATTAATATGTAAATGCAAATTGGATAGGTTTGTTTCCCTGCCTGCTTTCTGTTTTGGGCGTCAAGCAAAGGCACTGGCTTAGTCGGCATGGTTTAGAAGGCTTGGCAGTACCTTATTCTTCCCCTAAACCTCCACCCATACATACATACATAACTGTATCTAACAGAATTTTAAAATCTACTGTTAATTTTTTCTATTTTACTGTGCAATATAATAGTCCAAAAAATAAACTCCATTAAAACTGATTGCTTTTTTTTTCTTAAAGAAGCTTCAAACAATTAAATTATTTGTTTGAAACGATGTTATTAAAGGAACGAACGAAAATATTTCAATAATACATTTACAATGAACAATATTGGAGAAATCAAAAACGTAAGTAAAATCATGGATCTTCCACATTCGACATTTGTATTTTAGACCTTACACAGCATAACTTGTACATTCCATCCATCCATTGGTAAGTTTTTCATAGCAACGTCAGTTTGTTTATGTCAGTTCTACAGATTTTGTTTGTTTGTTTGTTTCTTCATTAGAGTGATATTTCAACGCAGTCACGCATACAAGTATGCTCTTTGAACTATATTATTACATAAACACTTAGAGCCGACTTAGGAATATAAAGTATAAACAAGCTAGGCGGCTGTTCAGTGACGTGGATATTAATGTGCAGAGGATTAGGAGGAGGCCATGGACTTGAGGAATGTTTCAAATTTGGGAACAAATATTCATCTTTCAGGTCAAAAGTTTGCAACACTGTAGATTGAGTTGGGCCTTTCCTGACCATATTATAACGTCCGAACCCGTAAAGAATAATTAGTAGTGACTCGAAGCTAAACCTAATGTATGAAAAATATGTAGTCTGTTGTACAGAGTGAGCCATTTGATTTGTCTTGACAAAGAATCTTGAGAAAAGGAATAGAAAAAGTAAAACTGAGATGGACACAATGATTGTAATGTTGAAAGAATTCACACAGAGAATTCCAATAAGAAATCCCAGTCCTTGAGCAATAAAACAACTGAGGATCGTAATAGCTGAAAACTATAACGTCAAGTCAAGATCCAAAAAATCCCTCGTAAAATTCCGTTAACCCCTCCGTACCAATACAGGAAATATGTGCAAAAAAATGAAAGCACGAATTGAATTGGAATTTCAGCCAATGTCTTGGGAAAATAGTAACTGAATGTTGTATACCATCCATTCCGGTGTTCGTTTAAAAATATCTACAAAAAAAAAGAATTATAATTCGTAACTGTACTTTGATAATTTTCTGTAAAGAACTGTCCTTGCAGAAAAAAGTAGGCTGTTGGATTTAGATGGACGGATATTTAATATATTGTACAGGGTGTATCCGAAAAAACGCACAATTGTTTGATCATTTATTGGCATGGTTACAAACATTTGTGTTAGAGTTGAGCTAACCCGTGCAAAACGGACATATTGGTTCCAATTGGAAGGTGCATATAGGCAAAGTAATCTGAATTAGGGCGAAACTGCATATCACAATTTCAATTGGCGCCGACTGGTTCCGATTGGAAGCATTCCCAATCGGATCAAATAAAATCCAATAGGAGCTAGCTCACTCTACCTATCTGCGACAATAGATCCCAATACGTGTTATCCACCATACCTATCTGCGACAATGGGTCCCTATTCGCGATATTCAATCTACCTGTCTGCAACAATTGATTCCAATAGTCAAAATTCATCACTCATATATGCCGCAGTCAATTCCTTTATGCCAAATTCATTTCGATTATATGCCACTGTCGATTCCAATATGCAATTACAGTAAGAAATATTAGAGTAGAGAAATAGTGATTATAGATACCTATATTTATTAATCATATAAATCATATTTGTAATTAAATAATACCTTGAGAAATAAATACTATTAGAACACCACTTTCTAGAATTAAATATATTAGTTCGTTATCTCAGTACGTTCCCAGCGGCGGGTCTTCAACTTCTTTCTTGCGGTCGGCTTCTCTTGCAGTCCACAAATTTCCTTGGTGATTGCTGTAAAGTTTTATTTTCAATTAGCGACATGTAAAAGGCAAATGTCCACCATCATAAACTAGATATATATTTCGATTGAGATTTTGCTTTATTCAAGTGTCAACCAATTAAACAAAAGAAAATAATAGAATCAATGACCATAAACTAATAATGTGTATGCTGCTCTCCCATCAATCCAATACTTCTGAGTGGTTTGGCCTGTTTTGGTATTAACGAGGTGATCTTTCTTTAGATATATATATCCAGACATTCTAGTCTAGAGGTTTCACCAACTGATGTACAGGTTGTTTCCTATCTCTTAGACTACATTGAAATGGTCGCAAACTCAATTAAATATTTGTTGACGTCACTGCAAAAACAATGTTGAAAAAATCAAAAAATAAGGTTCAAAATTTTTCAAAAATAAATAAAACTCAAAATTATTTTTTTTTAAATTTATTTTTTGTCAAAATACGCCAAAAAATATTTAATTGAGTTTTCGACGCGCTAATTTCAAAGTACTCTGAGAGATAAGAAATGCCCTGTATTTAAACTAATCAAAATTATGTGAAGTACCTTGCGAGCACCCAGTTGTACAAGGAATTTGGAAGTGTGACGCTCTAAAGTCGAGATACACAACACTGAGACATACCACCATTCTTAAACTGTTAATATAAGTGAAAAAACTGGACTTACTTTTCAATGCATCAAGTCGCACGGGATCCAGTCTAGGCCGCTTAACACCGGGAAACATTGGTGATGATTTTCCTGTCATTGACGACTCGGCAATCTCTTCAAGGGTAAACAGTCCACCTTCAAAAACCAATTTTCGGAAAACTACACTCGGTCTATTGCTGTACATCAGTTCATTTGCTCCACTACAGATTTGTCCAGTTCAATTCCGTCCGAAATTTGCACTTTTGAGAACTTGTTCGGATCATTCGCTGGTGTACTTTTTCTTAACAGTCCTTTTTGAAAATCAAAAAATTATTGGTTTCGAATATTATACTATTAGAAAAAATACACCCACATTAATTGATATAGCCGCTGAGGCTGAATCAAACATCATCGCGTATTTTTGAGTTGCTTCCCATTTGGCCTAGAGACGTACAACCTAGGTACCATCCAGTAGTAGGAAATACCAGTTGAAAAAAAACTCTAAAGCAACCGCCGGGAGTGTAAGTCCAAGGAATCGAACCCCAGCACAGCGAGACAGTGTGGGCCAACCATGCCGACATACTGCAGTGGACTTGTTACTCGGTCGTATTTAATTCATTCACTTCGAATCTGATACTATTTAAAAAAAGTTGAACTTACTCTGAACTTGCCTGTTCTGTTTCTTCAATATCTCCATCTCGACGTGAATCTGGGATATTTCGTTGTCCTTTGCGGTCAACACATCCACAGGAGTTTCAAAACGTCTGTCAAACAGCTCCTGGGAATTCTCGTTGGGCTGGACATTGTCATTCTGTAACACGATCAATAGAGTCTTTGAATATTTGGATCACACCGGGGATTATAAAATTTTACATTTGAAATTAGATTCGGTTCTGCGATAAGTAAAGTTCACCATTCCGGTCTTGATTAATGGATTTTTGTTGAATAATGTTTGCTGCGTGGTTACCTATTGCTGATGAGTAGTGTACCACATTCCCCGTTTCCGATGGAATTCGCTGCCGATTTACGCCGACATTGGCCTCATTAATGGCATCTGTTCGGCAAAGGACAGATCAGAGGCTGCCTAGGCATAATCCAGTTCCATTTGCTCCATTTCGTCATGAGAGCCTGCAAAAATCAATATACTGAATGCAGCAATTATAGGGTCGGGACGCTGATAATAAATCAGAAACTTTTGATCAACTTTGGGTGGTATAATACAAATTTTTCCAAGTTCCAAGTGCTAGAACTTTACCTGAACCAAAATATTTAACTGGTCAAATACTAATCAGAGCACTTCAAACATTTCTTGCCAATAATTTTCCACGTTGCAAATAGAACAATTAGGTCAATGTACATATTTACGATGTCATTTCCGTATCCAAATTTAAACTGTCCGACACATCACCGAAAAAATACAATTGGATTTCGATGTCAAAATAACGAATACGGTTCAGGGAAAGTGGTATTTGTAATAATGAGAAGACAATTGCTAATTTGTCTAAATCATTAGTCAGAGAATTAAGAAAAGATGACATACCGATACCAAATACTCGACCTGTGTGGAATTCTCGGTTCCGCTTGACCCGAAATTCTCCTCCTGCTACTTGGTCCAAACCTGTTCCACCGGTGTCAATTTTCTTCATAGAGACCGTTGAATATAAATTTTCCGATCCCCAGTGAACCAATGCGTAACTCATTTTGAAAAACTGGTCACAAAATTAACAATTTTGCACTGCACAATCAACAACACAGCCGGCTGTACTCTCCCCAAATCAATCATGCAACGACTTGCCACAGAAACATCTAGAATCGCGGGAATATATCCACAACGGTCTTTGTACGTTTCCAATGGGAATACTTGTCAATGCTGAGTACGTTACCATTTCCAATATGCAGTTTTAAGCGAATTCTCATTAGATATACATATAGGACAGGGCATATGGTAGCAAATTGGGGTCTATTGGGTCCTATATGCGGTCAGTTATCCAATTGGAAATTGTACCTTTTCCCTATTCGCACAAGTTCAATAGGAAACTAATAATATTTCATATAGGACATTACTTATATGATTGAATGATCGAATTCCCAATATGCATGGTCACAGGAATCGTATATAATAGTGTATATCGGGGCCAATTGGAGTTCATTGGATCATACATGAGGTCACTTTTCCGATTGGCACGTGTTCCATTCCCCTATTGGTAAATTTTCTATATGAAACAAGCAATGTTTCATATTGTACACGCCTAATGCAATCACATATTCAAATTTCCAACATGAATTCTTAAGTAAATCATATATGATTTAATGTATGGGTGCATATTATTGTTCATTGGACCATATATGCGATCAGTTTTCCAATTGGCACCCATTCAATATTTCTGGACGGGAAGGTCTGTTCAACATCGTCTGCTCAAATTCAAACGCAATTTAATCAAGCTACAACTTTGAATGAATTTTGGAGGAACTCAAATTGATAGAAAAATAGAAATTAGAACATGTTTTGTTCACATAAAGCGATAAATAAATTCTGGACGTTAATCCTTCTAACCACGCCAAAAATGAACAAACAATTGTGCGTCTTTTGGGAAATAAGACATAGATGAACTTGAAGAACGTTTGTCAATGCTGTGCCCCGACTAGTCTAACTGTCTGCCCATTGCATATATATGGACGTGATACACTTTTCCTGTCCATACGTAATTAGAATCAGCTACACATTCATGACGTCATAAAAATATTTGTCGCAATATGTATTACTTGGAGCTAAAATGTCAGAAAGGATACCGTACAATCGTCATGGCGAATCGATAACTTTCAACTTCAAAAGTCACACATTTTAGTCGCTACAAATATACAAGGGGGGGCCGGGGGCAACTGCTGCTCCGCCCAGGGCGGATTCGGTGCCTAATAGCACACACCACAGCAGTGGCGCAAATTGGGAAGGGCACGGGGTAAATGGCCGAGGGCCCTTGGCGCCTCTACGAGCCTTACTCAATACCTTGACTCTTAGCGCAATATACAGGGTGACTAATATGTATTGCCCCCCCCCCCCGGTATCTCAAAAACCAGAATAGGTACAATCAAGTGGAATACTTTGTTGAAAAGATAAGCTCAATAGGTATCTCAGAAAACATAATTCAGTTCCTTCCGAAAGCGCGTTTGCACGCAGGGCGCAAGCGAAAATAAAAATCCGGTTATTCGATGTCCTTTATCCGTTTTTTTATGGTCTTCTGCCCGAATATTCACAAAAACTTCAATATTTTGAAAGAAGAACTCTACCACCACTTTCCTCAGTGCGTTCCAAAATTTTGAAGCCATGGACCGACATTTTGTGACGTCGATTTTGCCGAACTTTTCCTGAAAACACTCCAAACCGAAATTCTGAGGCAAAATCAAATTGTTCTGAAATTGTTGGTCTTTTGTATTGGATGCAATTTTATTTAAGTCATCAATTCATTAACTCACACAACATAGGCATCAAAAATAATACGTTGAACTGCCCGTGAGTAAAAGCGGTCCTTGGACTTGAATCTCCAGAGTGAGAATCTTCACTTTTGAATGTTGTGGCGTCACATTTGTTGTGGCTTCACATTTTTCTAAATTTTAAAGTTTTTATGCTTTATCAGGCGGAAGTATATCAGAAAACCGCTGAAAATCGTCGAATAACTTATTTTGTATTTCCCACCGCCCGCAGTCTTCAGACTGAGCTGACATGTGATGTCTGAGATCCCACTTGAGATTATCATTCCAGCGAATTATCGGGTTTGTTTCTGCGTATTGTAGACCCTGAGATACGCAAGGCGCAATACATATGAGGCACCCTGTATACAACGAGGGACAATGAATTGTGTAGAAAAACTGGGATAGATTTCTTGGGTGACTCGTTTGTCATTACGAGAATGGGAAATGGAATGGGATGCAATAATTAACGAATAGTTTGATATAGGGAGTGTGTCATAATGATCTAGCGCTATTTGACTTGATGCCACGGCCGACTGGATCAACTTATTTCGACGGGACTGGGCTTAAAATGAAGCTACTGAACCAGACCAGGGTTCAACGATTAGAAATTAAGAGATTCTTTTCCCAAGGGCTCACCATAATTGTCGAAATGGTTTACCAACTTTTTTAAGATTGGTCAACGCAGGTCCAATTGGTCGTATTTCGGGTTCGTCACAACGACCGTTGTTGAAATCAACAAAAACCACCATTGTGGACCGGGTCCAACGTTCAGTTTGGGTCTCAAATGCGGCTGAGTGGGTGAAAAGAAGGAGGTGGATATGGTGTCCGAAAGACACTTTAGGTGGCGTAGCGAGAGAGTTGTGGGGCAATCGCTTCCTCACAAGGGTTAAATGACATCCGGTTCAACCTTGCAATCTTACGTGGCTAAAAAATTAGTCACAAATTATAAATCTCCTCTAAGTCCTTGCCTTGCGGCAAAGTTCCTAAAATCGCAGTATCATTTTCACGCTGAACAGCAATACTCATTCTCTTAAAAATAAAAGCAGCAGCCCTGGTCTTGCCACTTACTGTTACAGTTACTGAATACGTCGGCCAATACTTATTACTAGGCGAAGGCCTGGCTTCGCCCAAATACTTCATGTCTTCATAGAAACAGGGTTAGAAGTAAATCGATCTTGATGAAAACCGTTCCGTCTCCTTTTTTGCTCCCTCGCTTCCGCCGTAGGTTGTAGGGGATTAATATAAGTGGCGCGGACATGAGAAGGAGCAAATGTATCTGCGCAAGAAAGTCCCACAATAGCGACTTTCCCCTCGCTCAAGTGATGGCGACATACAAATTTGACTTTATTTTGACTTTTGTTTCTTTTGGCGCCGAGTGGGCGGGAAAACTTCTATCCGAGGAGCTGCTGTCACCGGTGAGATACCAGATCTCTTACCATTCTGAATACTATTCAACTCGCAGTCATGTTTGGAGCTAACTTTTTGACTCCCCCGCCTGTCAATGGTTTCAAGAGAGTCCTTTCTCACCTTGAAGAACCGTACGATTTTATTTTGACTCGTTAGCCGTCGTCTTGATTATCAGGTTGGATAGACTTGTTTCCTTATCATTCCTGCTTTCTGTTTTGGGGGCTAAGCTAAAGAGATTGGTGCACTGATAACTTGCCGGGCAGAGAGGAATTGACGAATCTGGTCTGTTCAGTGGAGGCCATGTATCCCATGACGGGTCCAAATTTTCATCCAACAATTCTGGCTGTCAGGTGTTCGAATGACTGCAGTACGACCTAAATGACATGGCTGATGGAGGTAGAAATGACACATTCTTTTATTCATGGAGTTGACTGCTATGGGCTACCACTGGCTTAGTGGGCATGGTTTAGATTGCTTGCCGGTACTTTATTGTTCCTTTCTAGACCTCCTCCTTAATATACATACATAAATTAGGAAAACTATAAACAAAACCTTTATTAGAATTAAAGTTAACAGTGTAAATTAATGTATAACAGCTACCAGGGTTGTCCCAAATTCAAAGTTTGGGCTGACGGAGAACGGATATACTAAATTATTCAGTTATCTCTCGGGTTGCACGTGATTTGGATCTCCATGTGTCGTGATTGTCTGATGGAGGACAATCCTTATATAGTAATTACCCTCCTGGTTAAGTCTTAATTGGAGATTGGTTATGCACTGAATAAATAGACAAGAGAGTCACGACAAATTTTCTCTTCTGTCGTCTTATTCTACAAATAACGAAAGGGTCACACTTCATAAAATCAAATAGAAACCAATGTATAAGAAGACTGAATGTTTAAAGTAATTAGTTAATGTTTAGTCATTAGTTTGTAAGTATAGCGTATGTTCTACTGAAATAGGCTACCAGTTAGATATACATATGTCAACTGTGTGTAACAACTTAATTCTTTATGACAAAAGTTGTGTGTTGGGTGGACCTGAACGAAGTCGCAAATGCGAGCTAACAAACTGGTCTGAAGACCGCTTGAGTCCTCCAGTCCATTTCTGCTACTAAAGAGGAAATGCGAAATATACTTGCTTAAGTAAAGTACACAAATGCATGCAAGTCATGCCCAACAAGACTGATTGAGAATGCAGAGCCACCACGATACCAATTGAACTAGACGTCCATACTTATGCAGGGCGTCTTAAAAGTCTTCCAGCTACTCGTGACTAATTTGTGAATGAAAGTTGCGGGAAGAAGGAATCGACCAATGGAAATGCGAGATAAACCAATTTCATTCGTCAATTCCCCGTTCCCGCCAGTTTCAATCAAAAAGTCGCGAGTGGCTGCAAGACTTTTAAGACGCACTGTATACTACAATGGAAGCAATGGCCGCTTGGTCATACAAGGATAAGACACGCCAGGCACCACGCATATATAAATTACATTACGTGCACTAGAATATTACACATATAGAGATGATGTTGCAAATGAGTGATGAACTGATTAAGCCGTTGGATGAATCTGTAGTCTGAAGAGAGTACAAGTTAACCCGCGGTTCCAACATCATCTCCAAATGATTGGGAACATAGTCCACGGCTATGTTAGCTCCAGCTACCAACACATGTGCTGGTGGTGTGGTGGTGGTTACCAAGAAAGTAAGTATTAAGTCATTTTCAATTAATTAAATAATTCAACCAGGGCTGACGTGAAATATCAATGAATAATAATATATTTTATGGTGGTCATTAATTTTAAGGTGGCCGCTAATCTCGACTTCTAATTTTCATCTAGAGATGGCCAGCTATGATGGAAATGAGTGTCAAAATCTCCAAAGGAATTTGAAACAAAGGAACGGTGACAAAAATGGGGAGACGGTATAGGGAAACATGTTGAATGAAACCTTGAATGCTGTCATGAATTTAAATCCAGTGATCGCAAATCCAACCATAGATAAAGTCAGTCGGAGGAGACTAAAAATTTATCAGGCATACTTATTGGAGAAAAGAACCTGGGTTGGAGCCACGCGACGAGTGGACGTGGGTTCGGACTTCTTTCCAATTACTCCAAGCCGGTCAGTTTCTGATTTTTGGTTATTGTTTCAATCGCATAACAGCCTTGAACTCCTGGGAATACATTTTAATAATTTATTAATTGCAAAACTTTTTTCAGTGGCCAACTCTAACTACGCCGGAGCAATGCCTCAAATGGCTTCGACCAGTATCGACAGCAATGTTTTGAATGAAAGTGTTGAAACAAGCGGTCATGCTGAACACCTGCAATTAGAATCCTCCATTCCGGAAAAAATGACATCAATGCCAATGGAACCACCTGCTGGTGATCCAACAGTTGACTGGACTTGGACGGATTAGGATGTCTGGGAGGATTTTAATCCAACAGAGATCGCAGATCCGACATCTGCCACGCCAGACAAGAAAGTTATTACATCTAATAAATTGGAGTCCCCGTCTGCCTCAACCGAATGGAGATCTCCTTCTTGCGATTTTCTACACCCGGATAATTTAAATTCTCCACCGCCTTCGGAAAACGTAGACGTGGAGGTCGCATCTGAAAACTGGTATAGCTGTCCATGCGTTGGATGATACGAGAAGTCATCACGTGACTGGTGGAGTGGATTTCCGTTGACTCCAGGAGATAAAAAATAAAGAACGTGGAGTCAAATACCAAGAATTTTTTCCTTTAGTATTGATTCGATTAAAATTGTGATTATTACACTTGTACCATTATTTGGACTGTTCTGATATACATAAATTCAAATATTCCCCTTGTTTTTTTGAATTTCACATATAGTTCTTGTGTTCATCTTCTCGTTGAAGTATAAACCATCTGACACGGAAACTCTCTTGATGTAGGAACTCACTCTACTCCGCAAAACTGATAAATTGATGAAAACAAAAATTGAAATATTATTCCAACAAAATAATTCCGTAATTGTTTAATTATTTGTCATCCAGTACAATAAACCAAGAGTTCCCATTGGAAATCAATTTGGTTATTTCACTGAACTGTATGGACTATGGAGCATTATGACTTTAATAAAGAATTCTCTGACCTCTGGGTACTGACTGTGGACATATATAGCCTTCGTTCATTTGTATAACACATTATTGATTTATACTTTCTTTCATAATTTCTTCTTGCCTTGCCTCATTAATCACTCCTCAGCGCACAGGTTATAATGATTCCATGCGAAAATAGCAAAAGTTTATTAATTACGTCTCGTTGTCAAGCGAAGATACAATATGCAGTAACACAATTCCGCAGACACATAAAGATAAACTAACAGCGTGTATCAAAATTTCTATGACTAGCTCTCCCTATTACCATAGATTCTCCTAGAAATGAGAGAATAAGTAATGACGTCAACTTTTTATTTTATGTACGGGGTCTACAATTTAGCGTGTCAAGTCGACATCTAGTAAAAGTAGCGTTTATATTTAAATTCTCAGGAACCAGAATAGGTAGAATCAAGTGGAATACCTCCTTCGAAAAATGAACACAAATGGTATCTCGGAAAATGTATTCCGGCTCCATATGAAAGCGAGTTCGCGCACAGCGCGTGTTGTAATATAAAAAGACATCTTTTTGAACCTGGCCCGGATGGTCTTCACCGGAACGGTACGTAAAAAATAGGACCTGGTTAACACCATTGCATTATTATTAACTCAATTTCACTTCTAGGGTTTTAAGTCAACTTATATAAAATTACGTGGCATGGGCAGACAGAGGATTCACAATATGGTAAGGTCTGATGACCGAAACCGCACTTACACACATACATATTTATAACTCCTGGGCAATTAAATCATATTTATAACATGGCTTCCTTCCTGACCCAAAATCCCTTCACTTTTGTCTCTGTCATTGTATTCAGTTTACCACGGAATTGTTTGCATGTGGAGAATTGTGAAGGAAACTTCAAGTCAACGGACAATTCTTGTCTTCACCATTGAAGCAGTCTCAAAATTATTTGTTTTTGAAATAAATTTGAATTGGTAGGACGAAGAAGATTGAATCAAATCGATAGCGAAA
>JAQGCA010000941.1:0-21252 GCA_034698945.1 Protaphorura quadriocellata
GGGTAAAAAGAATGAACTCGAATCTGCAGTCGAGTCTCACACACTTTTACTTACAAAGTCCCCAGCTGTTGAATGTTGAAATTCTATTCATTTCCTCATGAACTGTTTCCTTTGTACTTACCCAGTGACATTTTCATTTCGTGACAAAAACATCCCTTACACTACTACACCGCATTGCACTGATTTCACTTGTTTTATTGGGCTTTTTAGATGGAATGTTTATTGTAATGGCAGTTTTAACTTTAAATAATACTTTCATTTGTTCTTTCTTGGATGGCATCAGTCATGAGTTTACTGTCCGCAGAAATCATCAAAATAAAGATTGCGTATAAGTTTATTTTGGTAATCTGGATTCCAAAACAAATTCAGTAGACGTACTTATAACCTAAGTAACTTGCTCATTCACCTGATAAAAATTGCACAGGCAATCCCTGTCACTTCGCTATGGTAAGAACTGGATCGATCAGGTAGACATGATATGATATTTTTTTTAAATGGAAGTGCATGTGCAAAAACGGGCAACGCTGTATTACCACATCACTGTCAAATACAAATTAGTGATAAAAATGCATGGGGTTTTCCTAATTTCTACTGTGTGGTTAGGTTGTATGAAATATGGATTCATTTTGGGTCTACCTCCAATTTTGGAAACGCATTTCGATCAATCATGAGAAATCAATACTAATGCGAATTCTGGCAAAATGAAAATCTGGATTTACTTTATTTAAATAGAGGATGTCAAGCTTCATCTTCGCAATTTGATTTGTGGAAGCAGTTTGTGTTGCAATGGATGGATGCAAAGGAAGTCAATAAACTAATTTCCTAAATATGTACGCTGAAGTGTTTTGAACTTTTGAAAAGATATATTTAACTAGCCTTGACGTTCGCACGAAGCAACAGAGCTCAGGGTCCCGCCCGTACAAAACTTAACTATGGTTTGAATAGACTTGATTCAATTTACCAAAATATTATTTGCCTTTTCATATTAAATATGTTTCGTATAAAGAAAGTGTATTCCAATATTTCAATATTGTAATAGTATAATTCCTACTTCTATTTGAGCTTCGCGTCAGTCAACCACTTTATATGTTTATGAAAATCGTAGAATGCGACCGGGTAAGGTTTCGCTGTATTTGTATGTATTAAGAATTTCTAGATTAATTCAACCAAATTATTCAATTCACTCATTTAAACTGTAATGATTTATTGAAGGAATAAAACTGTTTTCAGATTAACAGAATAATATTATATTCTGATAGACTATTACAAAACACTCAGCTAAACTACAATTTACTCTCTACTATTTATACGGACTTTATTACCTGGTTTATATTCAATACGTCACAGGCAATTATGCATTACATAGAGATTAATTAAACATGTGCAGTTTTATTAATGAATCACACAATTTATCTACATCGGTTCACAGATGGATGGATATTACGGAATATATAATTTATGTGACTTTCTTACAATTCAATGACGTTTCAACTTGAGTTAATTTACATTCATTAACTCTAATATATTTGTTAGTTCTGTGCATGAATGGAAAAATGTGCATAAACTAATTGACTCAAATTAATTAACTACACACAAAGTTTAACCAACAAAAATTGAAACTCCTTTTGTCATTCATCCCTGTCAATGAATTTCATTAAATTGTGATTTACAAGTTGTAAGTTGTAGCCAACCAGTAGTGTTCGCATTTTTGCAAGCACACTTATTAATTATTTTGCCTTGGGGAGTAATGCAGTAAAACACACAATGAGATGATGACAACGATAATGACTGAAGAAGACGTAGGGATTTTTATTTTATTTCCGTGTCATTTCTTTCTCTGCATTGGATTTGTAGGAAGAAAGAGAGATGTACAGGTTGTGCTAAACTACTAACCGTAATGTTTGTATTCGTATTTGTTTATAAAGATGGGTTTGGACAAGAAACAAATTATTGAGGAAGCTCTCTAAGCTGCGGAGGCTGCGGCCAAAGACGGGCTTCCACTTCCGTCGCTCTCAAAAGCATCATTTGTCAGTGTCCCTGGTTCCTCATCGTTATTGTTGTTGTTGTTCCAATAATTCTCTTCTACCCTGCAAAAATTACGAGACAGAATTGCAAGTGTAATTTTCATATGACATGCTCATGCACTAAAAGAGGAAATCACAATAATTGTAATTTCCAATCAATTAGTAAATTATTTACTAATTGATTGGATTAAAACTGAGAGTTGAAAGACATGACCTCGCTCTCTATCGGTTCAATACTTGGAATCATACTCAATTTGAACATATACACGCCCCGGACAAAACTATTACAAATTAATTCATAGATGTACTAAATATTTCTATATCTTTCGCAGATCACTGCTTGGATGTAAAATGCAAGGCTCTTCGCCGACTTCCACAAAGCATACGCATACAGGGCGTTTACGAAAAGATGCACATTTGCTTGTTGGTTTTTTTGGCGTAGTTACAAGAATTTATGTTGCAGTCAAGCTAGAAAAAAATCAACATTTACTCTATCGCCTTAAAGTCAATATATTTTATTCAAATAACTAATTTCTATAAGTTGGGTTCCTCCAAAAGCGCCCAAAATTGTTATTAGATTAAATTATGTTCGTTCCATTTCGACAAAATACTTCCTCAATAAATTCTAGCCTGACTGCAACATAAATAGTTGTAGCCACGCCTAAAAATCGAATAAACAAATTTGCATCTTTTCGTAAACTCCCTGTACACATCAGAGGACAAATTGAGATGTTAAAGAACTCCGACGGTAAAAGTAGATTTAGCGGATGAATTCTTCCTATTTAATTAAAAGTGAATAGGAAGAAGAGACGTAAAATTTTAGTTTGCTTGTCTTCCTCTTATTTAGCGTTCGCTATCACTTTAAGCAGCATTTTTTTCGATTGACTGATAGATAGATAGATAATATGTATACATAAAGCTTTCCTTATTTGGTCAATCTTTTCAGAATAAAACTGACTGACACGTTTCCTTAAGTTCATTAATTGTATAAATATTTTATAATTACCGTGAACATCTTATGCCAACGAATGGGAAATGAACGCACTCGTAAGGAAGATTTGATGTCGGCGAATCCGAGTTCTCAATTATTTCTGGAATAAAATAAAATATAATACATGTTCATAGTGGATTCTTATTTTACGTTCGTTAGTTTCATACCAGCTCGTCTGTCACTTGTAAAGCCGTAATCAATTAATTGGTATTAACCAACATATTTTCATGAATTAATTACTCCCAAAGAAGGTGAACGAAAATCCCACCAAATTAATCCGGGGGATATCTCGAAAGAATGATGCACATATTTTATATAAAAATATAGATTCAAAACAATTCAATTCTTGCTAACCGGATAAGACTGGAGTTGGTTGCCAGTACGCCCGCTTTCCGCCAAATCGTGTCCCTGGGTAGAACCGAGTGCTAACAGAAGATCTGGACTGAATATTTCGTACCCCGCTTGATCGAGGAAACAGTCTTCCAATTGTCTCTGAAATTCAAACATGGTCTTTTAAAATAGATACGAACAACTCGATTATTTCAGAAATGAACCAGAGAAGTTTTGGTCAAAAACGTTCATGAACTGTTATTATTTTAGCAAAGGAAAGTGAATTTAGACTGGGTTATACGAGAACAATTAATGTTACATACTTTAAACCCAAGCTCTAGGTCGATTTTAAAAATTTTGAACTGTATTTCTTAAATTAATTCTAACAGACTAGTTAATTATTCACATAAATTTATGTGGTGCTTTACCTGTGGATTCCCGTTTTCCATATCGAGTTCCCGTGTAAGCCGCGCTGGAGATTGTCTGAACGATTACCAATAAGACGAATGTTACGAAAAGAACCTTCATTTGACTCCAGCTACTCAGACAAGCCATTGCACAGGATTAATTTCTAGAAAATTGTAAAATCATAACAGGTTAGTATGAATATTGTTACTACAATATTTTTCTGTTAAATCTATTGGTTATAAGAGCCATGCGTTTTTGAAAAACTTGCATCCGTTTTAAAGAATTTTAGAATTTTTTATGCAACATTTCAGGTTACGTTGTGTAAACAGGTCGTGTGTTCGTATACCGATTCATTAAAATGGAATGGGAGATTCTACTGATCTCGCATATTTACAGGGTTGCTCAAAACGTTTAGCGGAGTTCGGGGGTTGCGATTAAAGTGAAATGTACATTTTGTAGAGCGTGTTATCTGGGATCCGGTGAAGTTGTGCTAAATATAATGTTAAAAATCTGACGTGGCTCTAGTCGAATCGTTAATCACGCTTTAATGCACTAAAAGTCTTGATTTGTCAAAACTAGCTTCGTATTATTATCATTAAAAGTAGAATCCAGAGACAATAGTGTATTAGCTGGATGTGTTGCCCAATTTTCGGGACAGCAAAGTATTATGAGTGTTTGCCGACACTTGGGGATTTTGTTTTAGAATTGAAGCGTATTTTTATTTGAAAAATGGTCGTCCGTATAGTGTAGTGTTCTCCTGTCACTAGATGCTTGAACAAGTCGGTTTTCACAGTAAACGAGAATACCGAACGCCTAAAGTCTAAACTTAACGATCTTTACAGAAAGGAGTACCCAATGGACTAAGATTTTTATATAATTGGGGCATTGTAGAGCAAAAAATTCGTTTTCGCATTCAGTGCAAAATAAAATTTAGTCATTCTACCAATAAGAATAACGAGTTACAACTTAAAAAAGATTCTACGTGCATTCTAATGGAAAACTTAACTTCCCGTACTATGCTGACCAGTCGATAAAGTATATCATGACTCCGTGGGCCAGTGGCCCGAGGGAGTTATGAGAAAATATATCATGACAGTAGACACCGACACATTCTTTTAAAGGAGGTCAACAATTTACCCTGTAATGTTTGTAATATTGGCCTGTGTCTGATTACCTGCCCCTCCAAACCCCACGTCATTTTTCCTGTCAAATTTTGTTATTCATAACCCAAAAAACGATACGAAACAAAGAAAACGTGGGCTATTTCTTTTCAATTTAGATTTGGTTTAATATTGTTAAGAATCTGAAAAAGAACCTGAAAGATTAAGATTTTCTTAATTTCTCAAACGAGGGAGAGGAATGCAATGGTGACCTTGCGTGCTCGAATTCTAACAAATCAAGCTAATGCATGCAAACGTTAGCAGATTTGTAGTCGCATTTGCAAAATTGCAAGTAAAAAACGTTACGTAATGCATAGGTATACCATTCTGGTATTTCACAAAAGTTTAAACAAATTGATATTTTAAGCATTCACCATAAAGAGACGCGAGATCACTAACACAAACAAAAGACTTCCAGAAAAAGTATTGGTGCCTAGGCCGCTTGAGTGAACATAACAGGTAATCTATTTGCATAATTTGTCAATGACACACATAAGCCGATAAGTCAATACTCGTAATTGTTACAGCCCAAAGCGGCGCATTCATCACTCTCAATTTCATTTTTAGCAAACTTAACATCTTGCTAAGATGCTTCGTCTCGGCCGTATTTAAAAATAGAATATTTGCCCAGCAAGTGAATAGCAATTTATTCCAATTCGCAGAGGTGTTAAGCTAACAGTCACGCACAATTGTCACCCTCAATTGCAATATTGAACATGCATGTTTTCTATCTTCACTCAGTAAGATTTTATGTTAGTGTGTGTCAGTTCAATGCCATGAGTTTTTTAAGTGTTGCTGATATATACTTAATATGAATTAAAATCCAATTAGTAAATCAAAAGAATCAATGAATTAATGATATAAAGTATTATAACGTATTCGCATTTGGGCCGATATCCACAACACCGATGACCACAAATTTTCCACGCCTCAAAATATTTGAACACGTTTAACAAAATAAAATGTTCAATAATGGCATAGGTTTGCCATCAACAACTATTTACCGGGCTCGGCTGTCGCAGAAAGTTCTCGTTAAGAGAATATGGTTGGCTTGTTGCACTAAATCAATTACCTATACTAATGTCGATGTAACCTACAAATATATTATGTAACACCTTTGTGGGTCTAACGTCACTTTCAGACGAATCAGTCTGGCTTCCTTGATTCTGAAAAAAATGTTAAATGGCTCAAATAGAAGTTTCCAATTCAATTTAGATAAATGCAACCACAAGATTGGGTTTGGATTTCTACTAAAAAGTTTTTAGTAAAAACTTATCGGTAATTAATACTGAGCTGCGTCTATTACGGTGTTATTTCTACTTACATACCATAGATTTTTGTTATCAAACGTGGTCCTTTTGTTTACAACAGTTTATTTTGAAAAGTCTAACCACATAGGAAAACTTCAATATATATTAATCCAGTTAGTACTATTACAGCTGTCTACCAAATCGAGAATATCTCATACTAGAAGTTAACGATTTGCTTTTTTTTCGTGTTTTGAATTGTACAAATCAGTTTTTTAAATCATGTCAAGCATGTGCAGTTCTGTAATTTTACAGATTTCACTTTTGCTAGGACTTGAATTCAATCGTATGAAACCAAAAGTGGTTTCGCTAAAAATTTGAATTTTCTAGATTGAATGTCCTCTGAAAACCGGAGGCTGACACGGGAAATACGGGAATCTTTGCGAATTTCTCAACTTTCAAGTAAGATTACTCTTGGAGTAGCTGATTTGCATTACAACCAAGCTGATATAAGCTTGCTACGACCAAACTCTTCGGCACATACTTAAATTCAATTTCGATATTGGATAATCCTCACAAAAAACCTGAGGCGGTCAGGAAACCGCTACCACTACAACTACTTGAATTTTCAAGAATCCGAGATAGTTATTCATAAATTCTCGTCTATACGTTCATTCTGAAAATATATTCTGGGTTTTGGTGGGCGTCATTGTATTCTACCATTTTTAAGATATACTCGTAACAACCATTCAATGGTACCAGGATATCACTGAACTTGTACAAACGACAAATAAAGTTTCACGAGTACGGTATTGGTATCTACGAAGGACTGATGTACTTGAGTAAATTGAGTTGTAATTTTAATTAGTCTTGAAATTGGTTACAGCATTTCCAAACATTTGTACAATCACTTTGACTTCGCTATTTCCGTTTTAGCACAGAGGAATTGGCAGTATGTGCGTGTCTGACAGAATCAACTCAAGACCACTACCTGCAATAGGTACACATGTTTCCATTTTCTCAATCACAATTCTATCCAATTTCGGGGTTGAATTAACTTCACACTACGTAAACAAGAAAAGTGATTAGTGTCACAGAGGTGACATTTGAAAATTATTAACCCGGATTTCGTTATGAAAATAGGGGGAAAGGGGTCAAACACACGGTTCAGAAATCGGGAGTATTTCGAAATGGGAGCGCCGGCTAATTGATGGAAATTACAAAATTAATTACCCGTCCGAAGTTGCCCAATCAGGGAGAAAACATTTAAATGCATTTTGTTGAGCCAAATTGCGACATCCACGATTCTAATTGATTCTTTTATTTTACAAATCAAGTAGAAATAACACGACGTCCTTCCGTCGTGTAAGGCATGAATTTGTTAATTAGTGAGATTGAGAGATTGGTTAATAGCTCTACGGAATCGCGCCCACACACATCAGTTAACGTTTACACTAATAAGCCTTCAGACAATACACACGTAGAGCGCATTGCGTAAGCGAAGCAAAGAACCCTGTAAAGTTAAGCTTTTGTTTGAAAAAAAGTATTAACATGATTGATCAAGACTTTGCGTGTTAATTGCATGTTTCTTTTCGACGTATTAAAAGACGGAAGAATGGAATTCGCGGTGGCAAGAGATGAGTGTGCCTTTTTCCAGCTCATTCCCCGTGGTCTATACCAGTTATGGTTATTTTGATGACAGAAATTAATTTAATTTTAACATCCGCTCATTTATCGATTTACTCCAATGTCGTGAATTCATGCGGTTTAGTCTCCAGTTACAGAATCCACGTAATTATCAATGCAACTACGGACCCTTTCACTTGCTCTCACGTATTGTCAAGAAAAATTCAAAGTTCACTGTAAAACACGCTACTTTTCATTAATATTTCAACTATTTTCTGACTACTGAACTACGACTATGTACAAAGAATTGGGATCTGAACATAGAATGAATTTGTAATTCTTAACTAGAGCTTAAAAATTGTAGTTTCAATTGTACCAAAAATTCTATAGACATTATTATTGGAAGTCATGGTCAAATGTATTTAATAAACTCACGGTAGAATGATTCGCAGGTTTGAGCCAAAAGTTTTAAATCTTGAAAATTCAAATTGTTTCGTCATTTAAGGCAAAATGGAACGATTGTGGTTCATTTATATTTATAGCTATGAAAATAGATATTTTCATTTAAAATTGAATTTTTGAGAAGCTATCATAATCATTATCACTTGAACCATCTCATTAATAAACTCAACAATCAATTAGTAATGCAATAGTTTGTTTAAGGTCAACAGCAGCAAATTCAGTTTGTTCATAGATGCGGGCGCACGCTTTTACTGTGTTCGCATTCTTCCAGAAATGAAATCGACAAAAATCTTTTGCGGTCTTGGTAGATGTTTTAATTTTGTCTTTTGAAGGTTGGATGTTTCTTCCTGGCTCAGACTTTAACGAGCGAAATATTTCACATAACTTCAAAAGCAAATGCTATACAAATCTTTCAACTTTGATGTTGTAGATATTCCTCGCTGAATGGGTATCGCATATTATTTAAAAATCCAATGCGATCACCAGGAAATACTGCAATTGGTTGACCCAAGCCAAGTCAAAATATTTCATACTTCTCGGATTGAAAAAAGAAGTATACAAAACTGAAGTAAGTCCTCGGTCAAAGTTCATTGAAGAGCATGAAATAGTGAGAGGGAATAATAAGATTATAAAGGAGGGGCGAACGACAAGTCAAAAGCAGGACAATTTTTATTTCATACCTTTGAATGAACGTTGCCGAAATTTATTGGACCTTTTAAATTCACTGGCCTGATTCACGTTATAAACTTTGAGATTAACATTGAACTTTGCAGTGAAGTTGGAGAAAACTACTTACAACTCAAATCAAGGGTCGCATAAATAGTTTACGGATGTTTGCAGTAGGCCGTGCGTTAAAACAGCAGTATTTCTAATATTCCTTTTTGACTTCTTCGGATAGTAAAACATGTTTAAATATTTACAAAATTGTTTACTTATTCCAATGATTCAATCATTTAGATTTCTACTTTCAGCATATCGGCTTTCGGCGAGTTGCACAGTTTCCCTATACATTTTCTATTCGGAATTAAATTAGAAAGACAGCAAGCAATGTGTACACAATGTGTGATTCCTGTTTTGGTGATAAGAACTGGTCAATGCCTTCTTTACAAGGAATTCTTTATTTCATGTCTGGTCACAATTATACGAGTAAGGGTTACGTCACCTGATAAAATTGCATTTTCCTTCCTCATTTGCAGTAATCAATTGGCGATATTGTCTATGTTCTAGAATATAACTGGCAGAGCATGGTAAGAAAGTGGTAAACCATAATTTTGCAAGTCAATGCTTGGAGTAACCTAACGGGGATGGTTTCTGATAATTCAGTTTCCTATTTTGATTCATTCGACACAAGGTTTCACGTTTCCCCGAAGCAGTTAACAAATTTTTCGACCAAACGAAAAGGTGAAGGAGAATTCCAAAAATACGTACCAAAGAAGCGTGAAGAAAGAAACAGTATTCCAAATTCCAAACTTAAGTAAAATACAAAAAGGAAATGAAGATTTGCACGGGGAATGGGAATGTTTCCGGGGAAAGTTTTCTCACGGATTCTTTCTAAACGAAAATGCAGAACTGTCAACTTCAAATTCGGATCCGCCACCGTCGTAATGTCAAAGTAAAACGAACTAGTCCCCAACCCGGGTGTTTGAAGCTTTTTATACTATTCAATGAATATGCGCGTAGGTAGGTCAATCTACGCTATCGGACTAACTAAACTACACCTTTTCACGTACTCCAGCCCCCCAAAAAACTCCGATCAAAATAATTTAGGCAGTGTCTGTCATTAAAGTGGGGCTGCTGTGACAGAGAGCGGAGCACCCACGCTTCTTGGGACATATCTCGCGTAGGAGGAAGGAGGTTAATAAGATTAACTCTTTTGATTAGAATCGTACTGATTTGGGTGTTACGATTGTGGTTATCGGTGGACACTTGACGGAATAAACTATTATCACAATAATTGTGATAATCACTTGCAGAGAATAATTATTATTCTCTGCAAGTGAGTCTGAAAGTTGTTGCAGCATGAAACCCTTGTCGATTCGCTGTAATGAAGGTTCGATCCCTGAGGTACGTAAGGTGTTATGACAAAGATACAGGCATTGTCTCCGTGAAGTTTTCTCACTTACATGCTTCCCCACAGATATGAAGTGTTATCTCATTTCCTACGGAGAACTACCGTAAAAATCGAACGACGGAATTTAGCATAATACCCACTAAAACATGCACCGAAAGACCCGAACCGTAGTATACAATATGAAACCAGCGGTACAAACTGCATCATCACACATCACATCATCACAGTAATAATCACACCCAGTTTTAATATTTCAGAAATTCCACTATTGCATAAGGACGACACCCACGGTGTACCCTGTGAAAATGAAAATGAACTTTGACACTCAGCGATTGTGTCAAGGCGGATGGTAGAACAATTGAATCTGAGATTATGAGTCTTCCTCTTGGAAATTTGTTACAGAATATGAGTGTGTTGGTTACCCTCACTCTTTTTATATACGTAATTTTGTTTCGCAAATACTTTTGTTGCTTTTGATCTGTTTGGTTCTCGTCGAAGTAGTTGAATAATTAGTTAAGTTAGTACCAGTCAGTGACGTCAAGTGGTGACACTCCCTGATGAATCAATGTGACATATCCGTATTAGTATTTGAATTTTAGCATTTCTCTCGAAGATTTCTGATGAACCGCTTTCTCCTTTTAACAAATGTACGGTGAAAGTGCGAACTCGGGTGGAGTATTAAGTATGAAATAGCCGTATTCTTCATCAGGCCAGTAATTATTTTCCACTCTTATACAGGGTGTCCCAAATGAATATATCGGGTTTCAGAAATTCATAATTTCGAAAATATTGACAAGAATTTAAAAAAGTATTTTCATGAAAATTTCGAAAGGACTTGTTTCTTCTTTTTTACAATTTTTACATTTTTCGATTAGTGAAAGGTACCGCCTAATAACGTTATTAGTATGGGATATCTTGATTGTTTGAAACCGAATTCCACGAACCTGCTCGTCGATATAATATTTCCATGTCTTTCGAGATTTCCATAACTTCAAAAATAAGTCTCAATATTTCAAAAACAATTTCCGAAATTTTGAAAAATTATTTTCGAAATCTTGGAAATTATTTTTGGAATTTTGAAAATGAATTTCCATACATGAAGAGAAGTATCGACGAGCAGGTACGTGGAATTCGGTTTCAAGCAATCGAAATGTCCTATGCTAATAACGTTATTAGGAGGTGAAAGGGCAAAAATTAGAAAAACCGTTATAGCCAGAATGCCTTTCAATAATTGAGAAATATAGTAATTGTAAAAAAACAACCCCTTCGAGATTTCCGTAAATTTTTGAAATTCTAGTCAGTGTTTTTGAAATTATGAATTTCTGAAACCCGCTATATTCATTTGGGATACCCTATACAAGAACTAACATACATTACTAAATTCATGGTTGGTACAGCGAGAGATGTCACAGGTTACGCGGTCGGACAACAAAAGTACGGTCTTTCAGGGCGTATAGTCGAATACTCCTTATGAGGTGACCCAGTAAGTGAGTGTAAGCGTGAATAAATTATTCCATCAGTCATTCTGGTATTTCACAATTTAAGAATACTGTTTTAAAAATGCAACATTAAACACGCCATTCCCTTGTGCAGACTGGATTCGTCCTCACCTTTTCCAAAAATGAAAACATGTTCTTTAGCTGTAAACATTTCCCTCAAAACTGGAATTTCCTCCTCTTATGGCTTTCCGTTTCATAACTCTAGTATAGTTACGTAATGCCGAGAGAAGTGGCAACAAGAAACTTTACTTTTTTGTATGTGTGATTATAAAAATAGACACGTTAATTAAGAATTAAATCAAATCAAACTAGTCGAGATATAACACGACGGGAATTATAAGAAACGGTCACCTATCGAGTCTAAAATCGCGGGGACAGGCCTCTAGAAATAGACTGTAATTGAGATCATTTTGGTTGAGAATTCGTTACTTACGTCATTGCATGGAATCCCAACTTTCAGGTATCATTGTTAATTGTGCCGTGGCAATTACATATAAATACATAATGATTCGATCGTCGGTCTACTGTGTGCACGATAGGGTTCGGCGAGCCGATATGAAGTTCAGTGAATTGATTTGCGGCAAGCTTTTGAGTTCGCAAAAAGTAACCGAAACTACTAAGCTGGCGTGTAGGACTCAATTGATAAATTGGCCGCGAATGGAAATGTAATAGCACGCGCTATTTTGACGAATCAGACAAACTAGAATTGATTTTGCCATTTCAATCACAGGGTTTCCTTCTAGAATATTCAGTGGACGTTTAATGGCTCTGACTACTGTTGTTTGCTCAAAATTAAATTCGTTAAGAGGGATAGGCTTGAACAAGTAACACCTAACACACGGTTTTGAGTTCAAAAGAAAATTGAAAATATTTTGTTTCGTGATGTTACAGATATAGGCAGAGATAATCGATTGATTAATCCTCAAGACTGAAATTAATTACACTCTGAATGACTAAATCCCGGGATTTGCATAATTCCATCCTAGAAAAAGGAGTTCGACATTTTCCTTATGAGCCACCCAGCGTATTTCACTCTTGAGGCACCTCAGGTGAAAATTGTAGTTTCTCTTTCAGTATACTCGGTTTTCCGACAAGAATTCCAGAAGTGAATATGCAGCCATTTATGTTGGTTTAATCTGAGCAAATTAATTTTTTTTCCGACTATCTGTTAATTTCTAAGTACGAAATTTTAGAGTTCTAGAAACGGAAAGACAAAGTCTCTATAAGGCAGATTTAGCTCAACTTAACGAAAGACATTTCGTATACCTTCCTTAAAAGTATCTCTTCTATAACATTTGTACTGTACTATTTCCACGCATTCATTTCGTGACGAAAATGCACATAACAAGAGTTAGGCCATGCTGCGATGTAAACAATCCTGAATCCTGACACTTAATTAGCACGACGGGCGGTACGTCACTTGTGTTTCTTAAGGCACAGATACCCAGAACTTCTAACATTCTAGAATTGTAACCGTAATCGGATTCTTCAAACTAAAATGCTGATTTGACTTGGCATTTATAGAAAGTGGCAACATCCTTTGAAGGCCGAAATAACGTAAACATGAACCTCTCATTCAGTCAACTAGAACTTTAATGTGGTCTAAAGTTTAAATAAATTAACTCGCATGGAATCGGAATCGTTTAGAGGTTGGGCGTGAATGCTTTCAACAAATTTACAAATTTAACAGGCATGTAACATCAAAGATCATAGTGGTCGTGACCACTATGGAGAGAGAGAGATATTATGATCTTTCCGAAGTTGTATAATTTGTAACTAAATGGTTTTAATTTGCGGTAATGTCAAATCCGGTACATGTTCCAATTACGTCTGAGGTTATATGTATACGATACGAGCATACTATTTAGTTGCTTGGGTGTCATATAACTTGTAATATTCCTTTCTCGGATTCAATTCAAGAAAATTCGTCCCGATTTATCTGAATCAAATTGTAATAGGTAAATCACAATTGATTGGGTCCGGAGTCTCTGGGGTGGATTTCCATATTGAGTGTAAATGGTATTTGGGAAATGTATTTAATCTTAGGCTAATTGTTTGCAAGGAAAATTAATAATAACACATGAAAGATGGACCTTCGTTAATTAATAAAAAAATTTAAGAACAATTTTGATATATTCTAGTTATCGTGCATAACATCCACCCCTGCATATGCAGCATCGGGATAAACACATCCCACGTAGGTTTAGCTAAATTAAACCAAATTCTGTCTTTCTGTCTACATGCAATAGTAAAACCTAAACGGGACAATCCAAGACAGAGTTATTCTGAGTGACGATGATGAGTTTGGAAGAAAAACAGAGATCAAAAGCTGACGATATCGTCTGATCCTATCCAATATTATTGCAGAGGATTAGATAAAGGTTGACATGTCTAATTTGTCAGAAACAAGTTGATTTTGTCCTTCCTTCGTCACTCACCAAGTTTACTCAGGATTTAGTCAATTTAACAGATGGGACGTGTCAATCAACATAACAGACGAAACAAGGCGTCCTAAAGACTTAATCTTGTTGAACAAACGAACGGCCTACTCAAATTACACGAGCGATGAAAAACCCTTTGACAAATACAAGAATCACTACATGTACGCTTTGAAACAAAGCTAACGCTTCGAATAACTCTAACTTTCATTTATTTCTAGATTTGAGGGCTTTGGACTCACCGGCTTATTTAAACGGCTGTGAATCTGTCCTAGATTTTCTTGAAAAGTGTCTAATTCTACAGGCATAGTTAACCTCAAATGTCGTTGATTTTTGTATGTGCTTCTACTGTCTGTGTGAAATTAAAAATCAACTGCGTACGGAATTTGATGCCCTCTCATCGTCCGACTATTATTCACTCTGATGATTCTCCTCCGCAAGAATCAGGGCTAGGCGATGTATACAAATGTAAATCATCTACGAAAACACGAAAAAATCTGAAAAATACAATTGAACCCCATTAAAACTACAGGTTCTGCAAAATATCTAGCTACGTAAATTCAACTAACAATCAAATGATGACGCATTTTGGATTCCAGCCACGTTGTTCTGCATATAGACATATCCCAGTCCAAATCAGTCAGCTTAAACAGAACTTTTGGCAAAATTCAATCAGCCGATAAATAATATAACAATAGATTTATTTTTGCCATTCCAGTCATGTATTTTTAGTACCCTAGAGGAAGAGAAACAATGCAGCAGCTTGGCCGACTTGAGATATCATTGAGACTGCCTGGAACAATTACAGACATTCGCTCAATTTTTCTTATTCTGTTTGTCCAGCTCCTAGAAAGGAATTTCTTCGTTCATGGAACATACTCCAGACAACAAATGGATCACACATCATAAAGACCTTTCATTACAAGACCGGGTTACTTCTATCAGGTTATAAGGTAAGATGATTCCAGAAATATCCATTCGAAAGATGTCTGTTAAAGAGCTAGTACGTTATCCAAATATCTGTGCCTTTGCTAGTCGGTCACTAGTAGAACTGGGGATATTGTTGGCAAATTTCCAATGTTCTGATATTATGATGGGAAATTCTATTTTTTAAATGTCAAAATATCCCTTCACCCACTAGTAATTTTCTATTGGATCACAGTTTCGACGTAGTAAGTAAACTTGTTGGAATTTAGACCCAAGTCCTACTTAAGGTAAAGGTAAACTTATTTACCGGAACAACCTGAGAAAATGGATTCACTTGGAGAAAGTTAACCAAGAAACTACCCTGCATCGTCTACGCCTACGCAATGTGCTCTAGTAACTTGAATATTTGAATGTTACGGTTAGAGAATTTGAATGAAAATTAAGTTCTTAAGGCAGATGACGAGAGAAATATCTCCACTTTATCAAAGGCAAAGGTTGGAAGTTGTCTCTCCTTGAGAGTGAAATTTTCTTAATTTTTGACAATTAAAAAACTCTTCACTTGAGGTCTATTGTTAATAAGTTGACTAGGTGAGTGAGTGCATGCGATAACCGGAGGATTTGATTTGATCACAGTCTAGAACGGAAGTTTTCATGAAAAGGAAGTTAGAAGCGGATGGTGGCGGTTGGTGAAGTAATTGAATACCTTGCTAACTCACTAAATGCTATCCAAACCTCCCAAAAACTTTTCTTATCTCACCAACAACTTTTTGACTCTTCATTTTCATTCATTTAAAAGAAATAACCCTGCCATTCTCCACTCAATTGAAATTCACACTCACACATTGCATGCCTTATTATGGAAAGTTCTAACTCCTATCTTTGCCAGAAACCATATCCTTAAAGAAATACGAATACAGTCTGATTCTGATTGTCAGTGGGAACCGTCGCATTGTCACCACATCAAGTAGAGAATGAGAAACTTTCAATTTGAAATTCTGACGTAAACACACACCAACATAAGATTACTTAGTCTTAAAATTTATTTTCCCAAGACTGACTTAAATAGTTTATAAACTTTACCTAACCCTGTTTCATAGTTGTTTGGAATATGTTGCTCATAACACTTGAATGACTAGTATAAAAGGTAAAACGAGGGCTAGGGAAGTGAATCACACGCCTTAACAAATTATAGACTTGGAAAAAAGTCTAAACAAAATTAAATACACTATTAAAGCTACACTGCGTTGGGGGGTCGATCCCTCGGGAGTGTCGGGAGACAGACTGCATCAGAGGTATTCCACTGTATTTTCCGTACTGCATTGACAGGAGGGGATAATACCTTTCTGCGTCGACTGTGTCGACAACTAATTGCCAATAATTAATAAGAATGTATTTGTCTTAATTAAATGATTATAATTGTGGTAAATGGCAGACAAGTTAATTAGGCTACATGTAAGATATTATTTGCTTTATTTCTGGGATGAAGCCGTACTAACTTATTTGACAATACAAATACTGGTACGGATCTCTGACATGACAATCATAGGTTAAGAACACTCACGATCAAATTTTCGATTATCCTGAGCGAAAGTATGATCCGATTCACAAAAGTGAATATCCAATCCGAGAGAAAGATGTGATGAAACGATCGAAACAGTTTAGAGATGAATATTTACATGTCCAACATGGAAATTCCCAACGGAATTGAAAGATGGACAAGATCTGAATAAGGTGATAAACTAATCTGTTCCGTGAAAGAGTACTTGAAGACGTTACACAGAATTCGATTTTGTCTGCAATGTGTAACAACGGATTCGACTTACTCAAAATGGTTACTTGAATTCGACCATCGACTGACTCACCGTTAAAAGTTCTGTGAGTCGAGTTCCACATTTGAAAAGATGGAACTGGATAAAAAAATCCTTAAGCATTAAAACTAGGACAGTAGTGGATGATAAATTCCCGTAAGAATTTGCCCTAATTTTTGCGACCTGTTCTAAGTACATTTATTTAGGAACTTAGATTTCCACACACATTTCTTTCCTTAGATTTAAAAATGGAATAGAAATTCAAAAACAACTTGAAAGCAAATCCTCCCACACAAATAATTCCAAATTCTAAACGGATAGTAAAATTAAAGAAATAAAACCGGGAAAGTTCGCAAGGAGTTGAATATGAATAAATTTTATTAGAAAAAGTCATTTACATTCCATAAAAATTACTATGCATTCAGCCTTATATAACTTTTATAAAGAAATTGCATGTTTGGAATAAAATATTGCCTGGCCAGTGCCTGTAAGGAAATAAAATAGTTGAGTTCTATAACCTGACCCTACACATAATTTCATTGATGTGTATAATTACGCTTCCTTCTCATGCGATCTTCATCATGTCGGAAATATGCTCTTAGCCCTCAGGGATGGGTGTACAAATGTTCGTTGTCATTCGGCTGTAGAATTAGCATCCAATACATATAAATTATGTAAAAACTAATTTGCAAGCAGAACCAAACATCCAGAAGTCAACTCAGGTGAAAACAAAATAGACGCGAACATCATTCCAGTAAAAAGGTAACAAGGAAATGATTGGTGGTAAGTCAATATCATTAGCATTTCGGGTTCCCACGTTCGTTGATCTAAAAATTCAGAAAAGCATCTGGTTCAACAGATTTTGGTAGTGGGAAGGATGACGATGGGATTTTCCAATTTCCACCACAAGGACAACATCTGACCCAACGATTATCCCAAGCTTTATTTGCAACAGATCTCGCTGGAAGTTGGATGATAGTTGAACATCCACATCTGTAATAAAAAGCAGTCAGGTATAAGACGAGTTCATAAAAGTGTCCAGAGCAGAACTTAAATATGCTGCATACCCTGTAATGACGAACATGAATTTCAATTTCATTTTCTGCTAGGGATACAAAGCATTAAGTGGGATGTGAATCCGTCAGCTATCAGGTAAAGTAAATATTGCGGCTTTACTCTTTCCCGGAAGCATAGCTCCATACTTCGGGAATCAAATTCAATTTGTCGCAAGGCAAATTACCAAGAGAGGGAAGGTTCCAGCATGTACCGTATAAACCAAAAATCCAATATTTGACGTATGAAAATTAGAATACTGGAAAGAAGAATTACAAAACTACTGGTTCCCGTACAAAATAAGTCCTCCACGAAAAAGTCAAATCCAAAGAGCTACTAGTCACATGCAACTCAGAATAGCGTTACAATGGAATTACACATATCCTTTAACAATTCCAATTAAAATATGAATATTTTGTGATTTTTTTGGACGAATCCCAAAATGTGCTATCGTAACCTTCTCATTTGAGTACCGCATATCAAAACAACTACATCATTTGGGCAGACTTGAACTTTAGGATCCATATTTTTAAAAACAAACCATACTATTGGACGACAAAATACATGAAATAAATAAATGAAAATTCATAAATGTTTGAGTACAGTCAGTGATTAGGAGACGAGAATCAATGTGTACTGTACCATACGCCAACAAACGATGTGTCCAATGGTGAGGTGAATATTAATGAAAAAATAGAGAAAGCAGTTCTAAAACCGACACGTACTAAGCTCCTGGAATACTTCCAAGGAAAGCATAGTGACTCTAACCAACTTGTGAAATTCAAGTACCACGTCATACCTGTTGCAAATTTTCACGCCTGACGGGCACTTGCCAAGCCAGAGCAGCCTTAGTCCATCCATCCAATTTCCACCGGAACGTTGGCCCTCCATCGTGTTCACCAATTTCTTCGGATTAACACCAAACTCAAACTTGAGGGGCAAAAATAATTATGAACTTCAGAATTTAATGTTCAACATCGTCCTCGTAATATTATCCGAGGAAAAGTACTCTAAAGTCATTTCCAACTAGTTTAATTAAAATCGACGAGGTGCAGCAAATTTAGTAGTAGAAAATTTACACATAGGGTCACAATGCCTGCCTTAATTCTCAACAAAAGTTTGGCTCTTTAAACTTCGCGTGATTATAAATTCATAGTAAATGCACCTGGTGCAGGGGTAACTATTATATTATTCTTAAGTCTTCTGAAGTCGTTCAAGGCAAGTTTGCTGAAATGAATCCTTGGATTTACCTGTGGCGGAGAATTTCTTGAGAACAAAGTGATGGACGCAACCCCTTGACTTTTGCTGGTAGAGAAAGCATTACAGTTCGGGACTTGAACCTCACTCGGAAGAAAACAACAGTCGTCTAAAAATTGAATCAACATGATGAATAAATTATTATATCAAGGTTTTTACAAAAACATAAGAGCAATGTCAAATATTTGCCTTTCGTAGGAGGGTTACATCCACAGCCCCAGAGACAATTCATCAATGATAGATTAAATACTTGTGTGCCAGTACAGGGTTTTCGAAATCGTAGTGTACTTTTCAGTACAATTTTGTAATTGCAAATCTTCAGTCAACCAAAACCAACAAGCTAGGTCAAGACGGGAAACCTTTGGTGCGCAAATAAACTGAATTGAACATTCCTTGAAATTGTTTGAACTAATTCTGTCAGCCATACAAATCTCATTTTTCATAGAAGTCAGCAATATAGTCATGTTTGATCCCTGAGGTACCGGGTATAACTAACGCGACCTTCTCTGGTCTCGAATGTTCTTATGTGAGAATGTGAGCCAAACATCGTATTTAGGATTATGTAAGAGATTTCTTATAAAATAATCGGATCAGATGAAATTATCGCAAATTAGCAGAAGATGAATAGATATTTCAGAAGTTTCAGTTTTATCAGCTGGGTTGACGAAACTTTCACATTTGTGACGAAGACATTAAAAATCCCGAAGGAATTTATTCTAACTGAGTTTTACTCTCCGATGGTCTTTGCAAATGTTCACGCGTTTCATTTACGATTGGCGGGTGCTCCTTCCCTGCTAGTACCAATTAGTTATTTTAATTAAAATCCTACTAAATATTACTACTAGCAAGTCGTAATTACACATTCGTGGTAAAACAGTAATAAAAATCCTTATAAAATATTGGCAACTAACTAAGTTCTATTTCAGTAGTATGAAACACAAATACCTATTACTGGTTTTAAGGAACCACGTATTGTAATCGATGACTAAACCGGCTTCGATACAATACCACAATTCAGAGGGGAGCCGGGACACGGTCCTCATGATGGAAAACTTCTTTCCACCTTGTCGCGTTGTTCAACCTAATGTCAACATCGTGTGCTCGAACTAAGCAAATAACATATTATCTGCAAAGTCAATAGGGACTAATTGGGAGAAATTTCCAATTAACTTACCCAATGGTGAAGCTCTCGAGCTCAATCCGTCAATTAGAAGTAACTAAATTACCCTACTCCTACTGCGAACGTTGTTTTAGTCTAAACCACGAGATTTGGCAAGAAAGAGTAAAGTGAAACCGGCAAAGTTTCGCACGCAAAATGATCCAGCGTGTTCGACAGTACAAAATAATTTAGAAGAATATTCATGAAATTAACGAACAAGTTCACTGACATTTATTCACAAATTATTAGAATTCTCATTAGCACAGGCCCGTGTCAAACATAAATATCATTCATGTTAAAATAAACGTTTAAATTATACTACATTCTTTCACATTAATAGTCCACAAACGCAACGGCACTATTTCCTTGAGTACATCAAATGACCTTACCACGTTCTAACACGAATGACATTTTGCGAAATAGCTTGCTCACGTTCTTGCTAAACTTCAACGAATACTTAAGCGATTGTCAAATCGTAGAACGTTCCGCAAAATTCTCGAAACCATTAAATCAGAACCACCCTGAGGGCATATCGGCATAATTAATTTTATTTTTTCTGTCGGAAGTAAAGTAAAGAAATTTGACAGTAATGTTCATGAACTCATAATAATCTTGACATTTGAACGGTCAATTCGTTTGTCAAATCTTCAAACGTTAAAGCATGGATACGAAGTCCTCTTTGGGTAACTAATGTTCATCCAAATTTAATAGAGCTTTCTGACGTCATCAAAATAACAGGTTGTTGGTAGTGACATTTCGGTTCATTGACCTCGGGTGTTGCAAAATATTTGA
>JAQGCA010000942.1:0-21251 GCA_034698945.1 Protaphorura quadriocellata
GACAGCTTGGACTAGTGACCAACACGTCATAGCCTCTACTGTTCTCAATACACCAGGACATCAGATTACTAAATTCCGTTGACAGAAGTTAGGACTACACTCCCATCTCCAACGGCAGATTTATTTACAGGGTTAAGGGTGCTCACAAACAGTGTTCATGGGGTTGAACGGTCGCGCGATGACAAAGTGGTTAGATCGAAACTTTTGGGAACGATCGTGATGACTTCTTACATAATTGTAAGACTTATCGGGTTGATCACATTTTTTGGAATGAGAAATCTACCGATACATTCTCCACGAAGAATGGAGACTTCACTTATGTGGAATATAACCATCCCATGCCCCGTGCATCAAATGGGGATACATCCCCATTTCTTAACATTGGAGGATACACCCTATCTCCCAAGAAGGGAAGATACATTCCCATATTTTAACATAAAAGGATACATCCCCATCTCTTAATATGGGTGGATACATCCCCATCTCTTAACATAGAAGGATACACCCTATCCCCAACATGGGAGGATACACCCCATCTCTTAACATAGGAGGATACATCCCCAACTCTTAACATGGGAGCATACATCTCCCACTCTTAACATGGGAAGATACAACCTCATCTCTTAACATGGGAGGCTACATCCCCATCTTTTAACATGTGAGGATACACCCCATCTCTTAACATGGGAGGATACACCCCATCTCTTAACATGGGAGGATACACCCCATCTCTTAACATAGGATGATACATCCCCAACTCTTAACATGGGAGGATACAACCTCATCTCTTAACATTGGAGGTTACATCCTAATCTTTTAACATGGGAGGATACTCCCCATCTCTTAACATGGGAGGATACACCCCATCTCTTAACATGGGAGGATACCCCCCATCTTTTAACATGGGAAGATACACCCCATCTCTTAACATAGGAGGATACAACCCATCTCTAAACATGGGAGGATACATCTCCATCTCTTAACATGGGAGGATACATCCCCATCTCTTAACATGGGAGGATACATCCTCATCTCTTAACATGGGAAGATACTTCCCAGCTTTTAGCATGGGAGTATACACTCTATAAACTCTGAAACACTCTTCACGTACTCCCAACTGCTTTCAACGCCCTCACCTCCACTCTCCACACCCTTTCAAAGTCTTTCCAAACCCTCTGAACCACTCTCCAATGCCACGGGCTCTCTATCCAGTCTCGACTGTTTATTACTTAATAGACATATCCTTGGGACTATAGTTTCCGAGGAAACGTTGTGTAACAGAAATTATGCTGCCGAGTATGGTCACGGTTGGGTACCAGTGCTGCGCACCAGCGACTGAAATGTCACGGTTGGAAATTTAAATCCGTCAATAATTATTTAATCTATTTGACATGGAACGGGAAACCGTAAAACTTGATTTTGGTTGTTCGCTCCACAAGGTGGATAGGTGGCCTAAGGTACATATTTATTGGACATATCGGCAATTGTATTCAGATTGAAATGGCTTGGTCTGAATTTAATTCTACAGAGAATTCCTGAGTTTAATTTTTGTTGCTGGTTGTGTGACGTGGTCTCATATTTAGGCTACGCTGAGGGTAATTCCCCAGACGAGTGCGAATGTGGACAATCAAATGTAAGCGGAAAGACAATTTCAATGTGGCCAACGCATACATTTGTTCAGTTCACTTTGAGAAGGATACAGTTTCTAAATTCATCACCAGTACCAAGCAAGAAAGTAACTCCAAAGAGGAGACCTGGATTAGAACCAAGTAAGACGAGTATAAAAAAAGCCAAGCAGTTTGTTCAAAGCAGAGTCCGATTGGTACCAAAATCGACAAAGTGTCCACCACATGTGTCGTAATTTGTTCACATCACTTCATATAAATTTACGAGTTGCCACAAAGTTTTAATTCAACTGACTAATCATTTCAGGCATACAGTGGTTGTGCATTTAACCCGATGCTTCGCATCTGAAAGCGTGTTGTGGGTGACGTCACACGATTGAAAATATTTTCCCGTTGGCTGACTCTGAATGAAGAGATACAAATCTGCCATACACTAATAGTGTCATGTATCCTGGCTTCAAGCAATTATTTTTCAACAACGCTTTCAATTAAGTGTAGCCGTAACATACTGGCTATCGCTGTAGGTGGTAAAAAGTTGAAGAACTATATAAGTGGTATATGTATTAGAGTTTTCGAAGTGATGTTGCGTTAATATGATCGAATTTATAAGAGGTGTTTGGGAAGTTTGTGGCCGGACGCACAGACAGACAGACATTAAGATTTTATAAGCCCTTGCAGGACTGCGTCCACGGGCTAATAAACGATTCTCGAGAGACTGGCTTATTCCTCCCATTGCTGCCGGCTAATGTCAAAATACAACTGTTTACATACTGTGAGAATAATTAGCCCGCTGCTACCTACAGAGGGTATATAATAATTAGCCCAGGGGGTGGAAATAATTAGCACAGGACTCCATTCTTTGACTTTGCTGCCGTGGTTATATAAAATTGTTGCTATTTTTATATTACGAAAGGCCAAAATTTTTTTAAAAATTAATTCTTGAGGCGGGTCACATACTAGTCGAGACTAAATCGATGTTTTCAGGTAATATGTGTGTATGACGCTGAGAATCACGCTGGCACGAAAGCGGTATAAATTAGCCCGGCTTACCTTGTAAGTTCCTCTGAAATTTTTCTTTCAATATTCACGGAATCTTTGAGGAATATTTCCGGACGGCACGTACAACCCTAATTGGGATACGTTCACGTATTTACAGTGACGCATTAAAATTCGACGATGGCGATGGTGTTTCACGGGGATCGATAGTCTACACAAGTGGTTCATATTCATTCATTTTTAGTTGTCCGCGGATAATCCAAATCCCAGAAATTCGAATTTCTATAGCCAGGAGATACAACAGCAAGGTTCTTTTAAGCGTTCTGATAAACATTTCCCAGCAAAAGTGACCGCGGCCGCCAAGACCTTCCATTAAATATTACATTCTGTACATTGTGTATATTATAGAGATTTTGCAGTAGAGATGAAAGCCATGATAACAAGGAGACAAATAGAAAAGTGATTACCGTAAAATACCGGTTACAAAACTGGTGCTGGATAGTGACCCGTCTCGCATACATGCCGGGACTCGAGACTGTTTTCAGAGATTGAAACCGGGCTCCGAAGGATGCTAATTTCGATATTAACCCGGGTCTGTACTCTGTATTTTACGGTATACGTTACTAGTATGAGTAGTACTATTTATAATGCGCTAGATAGAGCAATGTTTATTCATCAGACTGTACGCTCGATGCGACAAGATTAAGTGATTGGTATTTCAGTTTCAGTACCACCGCGCCGCTTATGGTGTCTCCCACATTTCCAACAATGCTCCGTGGTGAAACATAGCATGATCCACATATACTGTTTTGTCATTTCTAAGTACCCCATGGTCATTTCACTACAAGGCAATTTCTAGTTACACTCAGGCAACAACACAAGCTCGATTGTTTAAACTCGTAACACAATATATGTGGATCTCTAATATAATGAATTGGTAGTAACTCAATTTCATTTCAAAAAATCTCAGTTTGCAATTTGGTTCCGTAACAATCACACGTGGCTGCTTCAATTCTCAAGTTTGTTTCCTCGTCCGTCAATCCAGATTATTTGGTCAAGAGGATCGATGTCCGTGTAAACTGTGGATGCGTAATTGATCAAGTGAAACTACTTCCAGACGTAACTATATTTGATTTTCAGGTAACTACCCTAAACAAATTCATGTTGTGGTTTCCGTTTATGATACTCGAAGCCAGGCAGTCGAATTATTTCTTTATAAGTACCAAGAAATATGTTGGTATATCTCACCCGGCCTTTGCCTTTAGATTCACGGCCGCTGGAAATATTTTAGGTAAAAGTACCGATCACCCATATCACTGTGTATTATGAAATCCTGCGACTCGTGAATTTATCACTATGCCTTTGTTAGGTACTGTCAAACCGAGAACAATTTGTCGCTCACATTTCATTTTAAAAATTGTTGAACCCTTTTGTGTTCATTAATGTGACGCAATGCACAAAGCAATGCAGCAGATGTTATTGATTCCCGAAGAATTGTCTCACTTCGGAATTCGATAGTGTAAATTGTTATCATCGCTACTCTGTATGCTACAAGCTGTCAAAGAAGAGTTGTCCGTTCCGTGATTTGTTAGTATTGTTGTGGGAAATGAGTTTGACAACCTATGCAACCGAATATTGAAAAATCTAATCTAATTTTTTATGCATACATGCACAGATATTACGACCACGACAGAATTTGTACTAAACAGGACCATATATCATTTCCATTCTAATATTATTTTCTACATCGTCTTACGAGAATACGTAGTCTGACTTTGTACGGATTCGGGTAGTGAATTTTTCCATAATCCGATTTCTAGTGACTTTTAATGCATATTCCGATTGAATACGCCCCATCAATATGATCTAAGCAGTCCGATGGTTTGAAATATTAGTTTTTGTATACAGAATAAATGAATAAAACTGATCAGAAGAATGGCCAAAAAAACAGTCTCAGTCTCACATTGAATTTCCTTGGAATGTTCGTAAGACAGTCGATCTCAATTGCTTGAATTATTTCTTTAATTTGTTGGACAACATCATCTCGAACATGTAGAATCTGGCTTGTATTTATGTTGATTGAATTAATTCCTTTACAGAAGAATGGGACGCCGAAGAAGACACAACCCTGACCTCTTTGAAGTAGAGTGCATTTTGGAAGGGAGAATCACGGAATCAGGCGATAGTGAGTATTTGGTGCGATGGAAAAATCATAATAGGTTTGTTGATTTATTGTCAATAAAGGAAGTTGTGCGGAACATACTAGTTGGGGATTGAAATGAAACAAAAATAATCAATGGTTTCTTTCAGTGATAAGGACTGCTGGGTAAAAGCAATTGACGTTTCTGCAAATCGACTGGTGGCTGAATTCCACAGAACAGCAAATATGAAAATACCAGCTTTCGTTATTAAACCCTGCAGTAACCCTTGTTGCAATATAGGAAAACCTAGCAACGGAGTAATAACGGTTAGTTTATTAATATTACAAATGCACATTAGTATTTTTGAGTCAACCCTTTTCCAGTCACCGCATTCAGGCTTTCAGGTTCACATTGAGGCCATTTTTATTACTGTACAACCCCTTACATCGACAACAGCCACTGCTTCAAAATTATCACTTATCATGGCCTGAAATTGTATCTCCAAGTCTAAGGTCATTTTCATTCTCACTCTGTAATTCTATCGCAACCAAGGATGTAAAATTTCCAAGATATCGACTTCCAACCTAACAATGTTCTTCTGCAACCCCATTCACAAATGCTCACAAAGTAGACTGTAGAATAACGCACTGTGTTTAAAACTGGCCCGTAGTTGATGAGAAAATGCAATACCAAATACGAATAGCGCTAACGAAATCAGCATCAAACAGAAACAAAAAGTGTTCAAAGCAGGACAGTAACGACTTGTAATTACAGGTTTACATTAGCTAAGACTTTCAATATATATAATTAAATAGATAAATAGTAACGCATTATGAAAAAACTGGTATTGCTTCTCTGTATAGACGATACAGGAATTGGCGGACTTCATCAAAGTTGGAAGCTGCAAAAACATTGTTGTCTTAAGTGGTGCTGGAATTTCAACTGGTGAGACATATTTACTACGGTTCCAATGTCTTCACAAGATACAAAGAGTTCTAATTGTTTAATTAATATAAAAGGTGCGGGAATACCAGACTTTCGGTCAACAATCAATGGACTTCATGATTTGATAAAGGCGAAATATGAACATATAACTGACCCCAACGAGGTTTTCACGGTTCAGTTTTATGCGAAACATACAAGCACTTTCTTGGAGATTATGCGTCCACTTTTGACTGCGGAAGATCAGAGACCAACTGTAGCCCACGCATTTATAAAAATGCTCAGCAACAAAGGCATTCTTCTAAGAAATTATACGCAGGTAACGCAGCCGGTTTTGCCGAATTGATCGTCGGTTTATATAAATTACATCCCTGACATTGTAGCGCTGCGTATGTCTACTCATCTATTTCCTGAGCAATAGATTTTTTTACTTTCTTTCACTAGAACATCGATGGGTTAGAAGTGCGAGCTGGCATCACAAAACCTAAATTAATCGAATGCCACGGCAGCTTCTCGGCTTTCCATTGCATTGCATGTCAGAAGGACTACACGCGTTCGTGGTTTTCAGGTGAGTACTGGCAATGATAATGCTTTAGAAAAAAGTCGCCGAAGACGGGCCATCGCAATTTCAACGCTGTGGAATCATCAAGTTGTGAAAATATTCCTGGAGAGGTGGACAAGGCCGGTTTCCGGTTTATGGATATGTGGACTGGTTGTCGCCTACCATAGCATAAATCAGAGGGAAACAAAGTTGTTTAGTTGATGCTCGTTTTTTTGCACTAGTTTTTATTCGGGCTTAGCCGCGACTAGGTTATCACTTTCAGAGCCTTCGAAACTAGAGAAATATGTACACACGAATAGACCGCGTAACAACCGTTAGGCAAGAGTACCGATGGCACTGGTTAAAGAGAAAAGAGAAAGTTAAGAGTAGGAGTGAGGTAAAGAGACGGAAGGTGACAGAGGGTGAAGGAAAAGAGGGACAAGAGAAAATGAAAAATGAGACACTATGGTTTCTCTTGTTTCAACCATACTACAAATTCATACTGCCGTAGATGCCCGACCCTCTGGATAAAAGAACTAAATTATTTAAATTACATCTGTCAGCTTGCAGTTATTACATTTACAGTACTTGCTGGTTGCAGGTATGACACGAATCGTATTATAAAATAAAGAATTTTGTCTTTTTGTGATGAATATTCTGAAGAAATCGATCAAAATTTTAGAAAATCAAAAAATCTTGCAGTGATTTTTGATATTATTATGAACCGGATGTCAGCTAAGCCTGGACGCAGTATAGCCGAATTGGTACGAGGTTTCCGTCCTCATGCGACGAATTGGAAACTGAATTTGTACTAGATTGGTTTGTAAACCTATGCATATTGCCCTCCTTTAAATAGGCGAATTTCTGAACCGGATATCACAATACCTGCTTTTGTTATATCACGTAACCAAGGGCACGGAGAAGAAAACTGTTATTGTGCAAGGTTGTTAAGAGAATTGGGTTTCGAAATGTTATGTGAGGGTTGCTCGCGTATTCTTGAATTATGTCAATGAAGTTTTACCAACAATCAATATAACCGAAACACAGAAAGAAACAAGAACTAGTTTTGCACACTAGAATCGACTTTGCTTCCCACTATGTTGCTTAATATATGGCCTCCAGTTCATCTGACTTATATGTTCAATTTTGGTGGCAAACTATCTCGACGGCAGCTATAAGCCAAGGTTCATTCGCGTCAAGTCTGAAGGCAGTCAAAGAACAATTGCTGCAGCCATAGGGCTAACGACCGAAGGAGGATCGGACGTCACGATCAATATGATAGTTTTGCTCGGCACTACGTGAAGACCCGCATAATAATCGATAAATACACTGACAAATGTTATTCGGCAAAATCAGACAATGAAGTAAAGAACCGATCATAATTTATAGCACAAACATAAGAGGGGTGCATGCCATCACAGCACACAATAATGAGTAAATAAGTGGGTGAATTCCGCTCCTGTTGTTTGCGGTTCTATTAAAGCCGGCGGAACAGATTAAACAGCTCAACTGTTATATATTCAAATTTAGTTTTGAATTATGAGCTGAACCCGGAATATGCAAATTATCCATGCACATTTAATTCAGTCGTTTTCATGCTAATACAAATGAACGGAGAAGAAAGAATTTACATAGGTTTGAAAAATGACATATGTTGGGAGTAAGAGCAAAGACGTATAAAATTTCTAAAAGCCGAGTATATCTTTTTAAATAGCTGCCTCACTTTTTATTTGCTTCCGATCGGGAAGCATTGCATCTGCCAGCTTAATTTTCGGAGGTATAAAACGTAATATCAACATAGCGGAAGTTTTGTTCCTCACATACCACGTGGAGTCCGAATGTGGATTGAATCTGGAAAGTCTAACTCATATTCATTAAAATTTAGTATAGTGCAAAACTTACGACACTGCAATCTTTATTGTACATATAACATAATTTATATTCACTTCACAAATATGACATCTTCAATTGGACTCTCCGGCAGTAACAAGATTTTGTAGTTAGAATTTAATATCATCGCCATAACAGAAATAACTGATTCGACCTGAAAAGTTTTGCGGTGTTGTACTAGTATGGTAGTATGCTATTGAGACTGCTGAAATAGACTAAAGATGAGTTGTCCCAATGGGGTTGCTATTAGCGCAAAATATGAGATATGTGATTCATCACAAAATTTGGATCAGTATCTGTATTTACAGCCAATCACTATATACCACATATCAGTGATTCCTAAAAAAAATTTAAATCTTACAAAAAATCGCACCAAGAATCGATACAATTTGTATGTCGGTCATTTCAAATTGATTTGGTTTGGTTATCAAAAATTTCACGTTAGGTTAGCATAACTCAGCTGATCTGATATCTCTCGGAATGAAATTTGGAACATTTTTAATCGATTCAAAAAGTAAGCTACACATTTTCTGATCTGGAGTCTGATTCGAACTATAATGAGCCGGGCTATTTTCAATTTCGTTAAAAAAATTACCTCGTATTAACAACTTAACCTTCTTCCAGAAAATTTTACACAAGGTAGCCTGCCACGGTGTAAATGCGAAGGACTGGTGAGACCCAACATTGTTTTCTACAATGAAAAACTTCCTGAGGAATTTGAGAAGTTCGTGGAGACTGATCTCCCTAAGTGCGACCTGCTCCTGGTTTTGGGTACCTCGTTGACTGTTCAACCTATTTCATCTCTAATATTCAAGTACGTTTTCTGTTTTCCATTTTTGTAATCTTGAACATGGAATTACGGTAGTGAAATTGTCTTCTACTAGAATTTAACTGAATGCATCTCCTAGACAGGGGGAATGTTCCGCGTTTGCCGTTCAATTGAAAATCAATTACCTACTAATAAAAGCTTTCAGTCATCTACCATTGTAAATTATGGAATTGCATTCAATTTTGATCGAAAAATATACTTCGGTTCACGGGTTACGTGGTTTCAATGTCAAGGAAACTCGAATTGACTTGAAACTAACATTTTGAATGTATTTCCAGTTTGTAATGAAAGTGGGATCATAAATTTCGCTTCAAAACCCTTCACATCGAATCCTCAATATGTTCAGTTTACCGAACTATCGCGCTGCAGGTACCCCAAAGAAACTTTTCAAGGAAATCTCAAAAGCTTCAGAATCAGCTTACTTGCAGCAGTATGTTTGTTAATTGAATTAATGTATTGTTGACGCGGCTGAATATCTGATTCAAAATAAGCTTTAAATTTGAGCGATGCTTTTTTATTGGCATTACTCGTGGTCCTCTAATATTTATTAAGTCTTCTATGTGAATACGAGATATCGTTCAAGACAGGCGAGTGTAGGGCGAAAACTTAGTTTGACAGGATTACAGTTGCATATAATGAATCCCCACCTATCTTCCACCGCTTTTTGCGCGCAAACGCGCTTTCAAATGCAACTGAAATCTTGGGTCTGAGATCTTAGTTGAGCTAAAGTTTTCAACAAATATTCCTCTTTATTGTAACTATTATCGTACCTGAGATATAATGGCCACAATACATATTAGTCACCCTGTAGAATATGAATGCATAATTTACCACGACTCGAAATTCACGCGACTAAATTTAATGATTATATTAGCATCCAATGTGCACGATATGGCTCCGCGAAACTGCCGTAACAGAAAATTCGATCCTCTGAATCGGGCGCCGCAGGTCGGGCTTAAGTCATTCCAATGTTCCGTTAAGACAGTTTCGCGGAGGTTTGTTCTGTACATACGGATAAGAAATACGACCTGAATATCTTTTAGTGAGACGGCTGCAGAAGGCCAGTGAAAGAACTTAAAAATGAATAGTTACCTCTCGCCGGTCTATGGCAGGCTCAAGGTACAAAATTCTTAATTCACCCCATTAAAATAATTCTAAACCTTTGCAGGACACGAGGGCAGTGTCCGAAGGTGTTTTTCAATCGTTCTGAACCACCTGAAGATATTCGTCGTATCAATTGGACGATTTTCAAAGGCGATATTGAAGATCGGTTACGCGAGCTGATTGATGCCCTGGGGTGGAGAGATGACTACTCAGATCTTGTGTACACATTGAGTAACAGGAGCTCTTTAGAAACTTCAAGTACATTATCGAGCTTGCTTTCGGAGTGGTATGGAAAAGAACTATCTTCTGGTGAAGTCGTAAGTGTGACTCGACTTAGGAGAAAAATCTCAGAAATAGAGGCAGGTTTGTCCCATCAAGATAGTGCTAACATATTGGAAGATCTCACTGGAATTCATGTAAGCGGTAAACATATATGTGATACCCGTCCGTAAAAAGCCTAGTCGATTTTGCTTGTAGTATGATAATTCGAATTGTACATTGTTGGCTCTTTTGATTGCTGGCTCTCTCCCTCACATATCTCTCGCACTTTTTAGTCCGTGAATTTTAAAATATTATAATGTGTATCCTACGAAATGTTGTGACAAGTGGGGATTTTTGCAGATTTCTTAAAATGAGTCGTGTGTCGATGAGTCATAATAAAATTTGTATAAGTCCAAACACCAGTAAAACCTTTTCCAAACAAGTTTTGTAATTTCAGAAGGTCACAGAGAGGTTAAGAGGTCACGGAATTGAATTTTTTTGTGGTGAAGGGTCATACATTGCCAAATTCATCGTAAACCGCACTAATCACAAAATTGTTGATCTTTCATCACCGCCCCCAGAAATTGAGGACAAAATGACTTTATTTGAAAGATTGACATTTGAACAGACAGGAAGGACCATCCGTCTTAAAATGAAATTTAAAGGCATCTGAAAGTGTCACGAACAAAAATTAGAAACCCTCGAAATGAATCCTAGCACCAAAATTCCTGTCAGATCTACGGAAGTGAAATAATTTTTAATGCATTCGGACTTCTGAAACAAAGGCTTTGGAAAAGAAGGATGACGATTTTGGCGGGCGATTGGAAAAAGTTATTACTGGTGTTACAAGTTCCGCGAATTTTTTGACGGATTGCATAAAATCTGCAGAGATTGCAACATCCCACAACTTGTCTTAGGATACGCAGTATAAAATTGAACTCCAACTCTGAGAGATATAGGGGAAGGTAACTGCACACAATCGAAAGAGCCAGCCCCGTATTTCGGCAGTTCCTAGAGTGCATGACAATGGTTAGATAAAATTTAGTCATTTTGAGATATCTATTATTTATATTTTCCCTTTGCAAAATGACCTACTAAGTCCAAATCGCTATATGAAAACATTTCCTTGATATGTTCTAATCATAATTAATCCTTTTTTACTGTTCCGTTAGGAACTAATCCCAAGCCAGTCCCTTGACACTAGTGTGGCGGACATAAGTATGACCAACCAAATAGACGAAATATTTATCTCAAAACAAGCGTTCGATGAGGTCGAGTTAGAGCTCAACCAGAAGTCGGACACCGACACAAATGCAGTAACCGTGGCAAGTGAGTATAACATTATTTCGGAGCTATTAATTATACTGTAGTGATGGGTGATTGGTGAACTTAACATCCCTCTCCAGCACAACTTGTACAGGGTATAGTTTTCAATTTTGTCTTCCGTCAAATAGTTGGAACACACCGGACAGTAGTTTCGAACGGATTAAAAATCGATTGTACAAAATGAAACCGAAATAGTTCGACCGGTTAAACTATCTAATCGCTAGCGTCCAATTTAACTTTTTCGTTCTGTGCGCATAAGTTTTAATTTTTTGTAGTACCGGCTCAGTGATACACTTAGTAAAGAATGAACTCAATTGCCTCCATTTTTGTTTCAGACGAATGTACCAACTCTAATATAATTGCGCCTTGGAAAGATCCCAGCTGGGCATGCTACAGCAACTCGGAGAGGGTGACATCGAATATAGAAATTTCGCCTGGTTTTGATAAAATTTACGAAGATTGGTACCTATCACCGTAAGTCAGGGTGTATATACCAGTGGTACAGCTTAAAATGCTTACATATCATTTTGGCCTTGTCCTAGTCTCGAACCAGGCTCAGCACAACTGGAAGATGATTCCAATATTTATGCTATGGTAAGATCGGTAGGGCTAAGTTCGAACTATCGTCAAGCTAATTTAGCAACTAATGTAAGTTACTTATAAATTTTTATTTTGTACATACTACGGAGGTGCGCATAATCTTCTTCTCTCCCATCGGAAGCCCAATAAGGGCAAGTCGGGACAAAAATGAGTACGTAAATTTGTATGTATTTTGTAGACAATGTTACGGGGAATCTAGTGAGCTATGTTGATTGTGTACCCAACGCTCGTAGCGGCGCCGGCAATCGTTTAAGTAAAAAACAGAATGAAAAGACCAATAAAAGACTGACTTTCTCGACGAAAACATGACAAAATAATTATTTTCAAAAAATCTGTCGACGTCATTTTCAAGTTTTGTTTGGCCGATTTGGAGAACGTCGATTTCTTGACTCACAACACGTTTCCGCGACGGATATTCGACTTTTTTGTATGATACTCAAAAAAACATTCTGACGGCTTTTACAAAACAAAATATATTTGGTTATTTTTTTGTCTAGAAATATGACTTTTCGGGTCTTTTTGTGCCGTTTCTACTCAAACGTTTGCTAGCGCCGCTACGCGCGTCTGATTTTCAAGCAGATGAGCTCGCGCGAAGTCTCGTAAGATTCTCTACGAAACGCATATCTTAGATTTTGTTGTCTAGTCGCGATTCGACTGCCGATATGCGGGAAAAGGTTTTTCGCGACCCTGTACATGAAAAGGTAAGTGATGATGGCTTTTCTTCTTACAGACAGAACATCTGCTCAACCCATTTGATTCGGTTGAAGCTGGGGGGTCAGGTGTATTTAATTCGATTTTGGAGGCTTCCTGCTCATCCGATGAGTATTTAACGGTATCACATTTCAGCTCTTGCATTCTTAGACAAACTAATAAATTTTATTCTCTGGAATTCCGTTACAACAGCGAGGAATATCTGAGAGTTCTCCGAAGCAAGGTCCTAGTCAGGACAATATAACGGCATCGGAATTATTTGCACAATACCCTGCATTTAATAGTGGCGCTGGTAGTGGTAGTCCGGAAAGCCAAGAAATAGAATTGGTAGATTTGTCTTTTGCGACTGAACAAACGCAGGTTGGATTTGTGCATGACCACCACTACTTTCGGATTCCACTTGAAGAAGAAACATTAATTGGCAAGTCAATATCACACTGATAAAACAGTTATGGTTATGTCAGGCAGAAAGCATTAACAATAAAACTGTTGCAGGTCTAAACAGTCACTGTGGTTCCACATCTCAGATGCAAAAAGAAAATATAAAACCTCAAGAGATGGTAATCAGATAATGCTGAAATGATGAATAATTAAAACAATGGATGGGTTCCAAATATTTAATTTTGTGCGAATTTTAGTTTCTCAGTGAAGCTGATGAATGCGCCAATATGACTTTCGATAATGAGAATCTGGCAGAGAATTCCGATCAGACCATCCAACAGCCAAACATTGGAAGTCTTGTCGCAGAATGTGCACCGAAAATTCCGCTCACCAGTGTGGACCACCATATGGACTGGATTGGAAGCACACATACGATTAGCCGTGAGAAAATGACTACCCAATACTAATAATTAGTTTAAGGAATTCATTTCTTTTACGACGGATACCTACTGGTATTGCATTGCCAGGGTCCGAGGTTGTGAATATTTTGAATTCCTTGTGATGTGCTGTTTGACATCTTAGGTGCCGTCACGCCAGCATCAACCGAATTTGACACAATGTTGGAAAGCCGACTTCAATCGAAAGTATGCATAAATGTAAGTGCGTTAACGATTGTCAGCATGATTAAATGACTGAATCTCATTCCAAATCCGTCGTTATTGTTTGTTGTAGGAAAGTCTGTATGATCATGGATGTTGTGATGGCGCGGAAGTGACAAAACAAAATAGGACGGATCATCAAAACACGTACCCTACTCAGCTTGGCTACACTGAATTTAGTACGAACAAGGAGTTTTACAAAGCGAATATCCATGCCATGACAAAGCTGTGCGCCCCATACATATGTGGGATTTGCAAGGATATGGGCAAACCACTAAAAAATCCTATGAGCAGAAAGTCGTTTTTTGCACATATGAATACTTTTCATGTGCCTTCGAGGGGCAAACGGTGTCAGTTATGCAGACAGAATTTTGGAGACATGTTTAGATTAAGAAGGCATGTCGAATGGTTTAAAAAGGCAAATAAATCATGCCTAACGTCTATGATCCTGGACAATTAGTTACATTACAGTTAGAGGCATATTGAAATGCACCCTTTTCAAAATAAAAAGTTTCGTAACATCCGAGTTGTTTACAGTAATTATTGAAACGAATCTATTAAAGCACGGTTTAAGCGAAATCATAAATAATGTGATCACCCCTCAAAGATCGTGCGACCGCACTGCAACTTTACCACACTTCGCCCTGCCACCCCTCTCTCTTTTTTAGGGAACGCATTACCGGAAATTCATAAACTCCGGTTTCCTAATTTTTACACAAAAAAATGTCATTCGCAACGTGGTCAACATTTTTTTTAAATATTCTTGCATTAATAAAATAAATTTTCAGAATTTTTTGAAAGTTAATGGTTTTTCAATGGAGGATTTGTATTGAAATGAAAGTTCTCACCCATTCCATTATGACGTATGACACAACAGTATAAGTTCCCCAAAATCGATATTGATATTGCTCGTCAATCGAGACTGAGTTATTTTTCGTAATTCAGTTCTCATTTTCTTCCTAGCCAAGTAGGTCAAATTTTCAAAATGTTCAAAAAAAATCTTTAAATATTTTATTTTGAAAATTTAATTTTGTTTTGTTTTTTATAAATTTGTTGACCACGTTGCGAATGACATTTTTTTGTGTAAAAATTAGGAAACCGGAGTTTATGACAATTTTTGGAAATGCGTTCCCTATAAAAAAGAGAATGCTGGTAGGGCGAGGGGTGGTGAAGTTGCGGTGCGGTGGCACGATGTTTGAGGGGATCCCACATTACAGGCTGTTAAGTGTTCTCTGGAATGTATCCATTCTATCGCAAACATCTTATCCACAAGGTATGCATGACATTTAAGGATACATTTTCATTTAAGGTAACTCCAAGATATTTGAGCTTCTTAGTAATATATGTTGGATTTTATGTACTCATGTTAATAATTATTAGACTTTATGTATATTGAAACATGAAGCACAATCTTAATTGAGCAACCCAGTCCTCAATGGTAGTATACAGAATTCGATCATTCAACGCTCCAGAGTCTGCTTGTTATACAACTAGTCAAGTGTTCACGTTTTCTATATGTATAATAAAAATCCAGCATTTTTCTTAAATCAGAAAAATCGAAAAATTTTCATTGTCTTATTTAATAACCGTTTTAGAAAATTTTTGAGAGAACATCGTAGTTAATAAGTATATTTTCAAATGAATCGGAATAATAGAGGTGGCTTGGGTGTATATTGATCTTTCCAATATATACTTGAAACTCCAAAGTTGTTAATCTAGCTTCCAGTAATGATCATGAAAGTGCAAATGTCCAGACATATGTGCCACAAGTATTGTCTGCAAGTGAAGAATATCGAGACTAGTGTTCAGCACTTGTCGGATCGTTTCGGATTCGCCCTCTATCCGATCCGATCCGACTTTAGCTCGAATAGAATTTTTTTGATTCGATCCGATCAGTGACTCAATCGGCCATGATCCGATCCGATCCCACTTTACAGCGGATGGAAAATATATGCTCCGATCCTATCCGTGATCCGAATTACCATGATCAGATCCGATCCGTGATCCGAATGACCACGACCCGATCCGAAATTTCGTCGGATGAAAATTTGACGATTCGATCCGATCCGTCGGATGGACCGATCAAGTCGGATTAATCCGAGTTTTCAATATTTTTTTGAGTTGAGAATCTGAATAAACTCTATCGTGATAAATAACAATTAATTTATGTAGTACACAGACGCCAAGCGCCATTGTGGAATAACTTCAAATTTGTCGTCCGCTTGTCCATTTTTACATATAAAATTCACCAGATAAACTCACATTAGCTAAATATCTCTACATGTTCGCAATTACTGCGTTTCTGGGTCTTGTCTGCCGTGCTTCGACTTCTATCCTGTAGCCGCAACCACATCTGCCGTAGCTAGGTTTTGGCGCTTGCCCTGCATTCAAATTTATGCCACCCAGATGACGGATGATTCGACTCGAACCGAGACTCCTATCCGATCCGATCCGTCCTTCAGACGGAAGAAGAATTTTCTATACGATCCGATGCATGACCGGGATGAGTCGGACCCGACCCGATAGAAAATTCTTTTTTCGATCCGAACCGTTATCCGAATCGGCATGAACTGATCCGATCCAAAATGTCGTCGGATAGAATTCTGGCGATCCGATCCGTATCCGACGGATCGGATGATCGGACGGAGTGATTTGTTCCGGTGCGGAACATTAATCGGGAAACTCAATTGGCACAATTCGCGGATGAGCTTAGATTAATGTAGATAACTAACACCGCAAAAAATTTAATTGATTTAACTAATTTATGGTTTACACTTCAGCTATGTCTCCTTCCCTCGAGGAAACCATTTCAGAAGGCTCTCTCCAATTTTGCCAAAGAAAATTCGTAATAAACACTTGCCCCAAACCCTAAACCCCCCAAAAAACATTTAAAGCTTTCAAAACAAATGCATAGAGGTGAGTTTTAGTTCTCAAAATTCAAATATCCCATGGAACATCAAATGCCGATAATCTAGAATATCAAAGAAAGGTTTCTTTCAGAAAACCGTGTGGGAGTGGAGTTAGACGTTTGAGATAATGAATTCCAAGATGACCTGTTTGAATATATTTTGGTACAGAAATCAATACTTCGTGGTATGATTTTTAATTGGAATTATTTGCTGGGATAAAATACACTAATATATGCTGAATATGTTATGACATTTTTCATCTTCCAATTTATTATTCTGGACATTTCAACGGCTTTATGGAAAAAAATGGGAAAAATCTTAGGTCTTGAGATTAATTTTTGGAAAAGCTCCTTGAAAAATTCCAACTGAAATATTGAGAACAAAGAATTTGGACTTTTTCAAGACAATCTCTATTTTTTTTAAAAATTGGGTTTGTGTGCAGCGAAGGCTAATTACGTTTTTGTGCAAAGGCCTTTCAGAAAGAAAAGTTCGGGGAAATTCGGAGAGAACGACATCAAATAGTATCTGTTCGTGAATGTTTTGCTTGTGTGCTATTGTTATTCATTTTACCTCGTGTCTAATCCCCGTGTAAGTCTTGTAGAGCCATCAGCGCTAGTCAAATTCAGTTAGAGTGATTTACGAGCAGTCTCAATTCTTTCCCCTAGAGAACTACCAGATCATCAACAATTCGACGTGCTTCCTCCAATCACCGCATGCTCCTAAGAGCAAGCCGTATCGCATAGCCCACCAAGGGCAACCATTACAAGACCAAGACTTTACCCAAGCAACACCACTCATCTCTCTTTGGGAATCAAGCTAGAACTCACCTCGTGAAGTTACTAGAACTATTTGTTCAGTCAGGCATTAACCGGGTCCATCAATAAATACCCTCTCTTTGGCGGTGCATAATTATTTTATTGAGTAACCTGCGTAAACCAAGTAATTGTCCAAGAAAAATTCACCAATTAGCGTCCGTTGACCGGCAATCCAGCGGTCTTCAGATATGCAGAGTCAGGGTCTTGGCGACAAAAGTTGTCGAGTCCACACATCGTTAGTGGATATAACAGTATTTTAATATCCGCTGACGGTCTCTCCCTTGGAGCAGGGCTGATAATCGGAATTATTTTTTCCTATCATTCGGATTAAGAACCTTTTTCCAATAATTTTTTTGCGATTGCGATCCTGGATTTCGATGCAATCAAATTCCGATCATACGATTCGAATTAACCTTTGTAATCGCCAAGAATTCCAATCATCGATTTAAAATTACGATAACTGTCATTTGGATTCCGATCCTAATTCCAATTTTCACTATTGTTTTTTGAAAATTGTAACTTATTTCATTTTGGCAACGTCCGACGGGGAAGGAGCAAATGTGAGAAAAAATGATTGTAATGTAAGATTACTAAAAATACGAATCATGATCGGAATTTCGATCATCATATAATTTGGATCCCAATTATAATCTCAATTCCAATCATCCAGAGAACGAAAATCTCACTGTCATTTAGAATACTGCCGAAATTTGTTAGCTCTCCGAAATGATAGACACCGCCTAGTAAAATCAATATATACAGGCCAGTATAAGAAAACCTATTATGAGGTTCATGAGGTAATTCCATTGACAGAATGAAGATGACTCATTAAAAAGTAAACAGTATGTTTATGTACAGGGTGTCTAAAATACATTGCATTACATCATTAATCACAATTGGCACATACAGATCCAATACATTTTTGAAACGACCTTGCATTTTAGCGAAGTAGCCCGCCATATTCGCTCGCAGCGCGCTGTAATCGCGCGCAGCGCGAGTTGGAGGAATGGTGGGTTTTCGCAGTTTTTCAGCCGCATTTTTACTTCCTTCTATCTGAATAGCGGTGTAAACTTCAACAATTTGAAGAACAAACTTCACCACCGCTTTCTGTTTTCTGCTGATGAAAATGAAGTACGATCTAAAAATTTTGATCGATGGTTCGACAATTTACGAGGAAGTCGATGTTGTCTCAAAGTTTCACCTTTTCTGTAATCTCCCGAACAGTGAGCTACAGTGTGATCCCGAGCAGTTTAAACTTCTGACGCTGATTAACAATTTGAGTGAGAGTCGGAGTAACCCCAATTAAGCATCTAACAACTATCGACTATCTCTTTTCTATTTACTTTTACCACGGCACGACTGTTTATTATTCTTACCATTACTTATTCACTCTTAATTTTATAAATAAGTAACCTTTCCTAGTTAAGTAGACTCTGCATTTCTTTATTGCTAGATAGACAAATCCTTAAGACAGTAATCTGTGAACAATAAGTTGTGACGATAAACAGTGTATATTGGACAAACATGCCAGTATTTTTCCTAAATAATCATGCTTTGGAGTCCATTGACCTTGTCGGAGTCTATCGCCATTCGCCACCAAGAACGACAATAAAGTTTAACGGTTTCTCGTTACTTTTCATTCCATAAATTTAGGAATTCTCAGTAGAATTAAATTCGGACCGTGCTATTTCAATCTGAATATCGCCGACATGTCCAATAAATATGACCCTTAAACAACAACTCGACCTTGTCTAGCGAGCAACCAAAGTCGAGTTTTACGGTTTTCCGTTACATGTCGTCTCTTAGACTTATTAGCGCATTTAAATTCAAACAGTACTTGTCATCGCGCGACCGTGTGACTCCATGAACTTTGTCTGTGAGCACCTTTCAACCCTGTAAATAAATGTGCTGTTGGAGATCGGAGTGTAGTTCGCACTTCCGGCAACGAAATTTAGTGGTTTGACAGCTCGGTGTGTTGAGAACGGTGGTGGCTACAGTGTGTTGGTCACTAGTCCAAGCTGTAGTGTTTCCCCTCAAATTTATGAGCATCCCCATGTATCCCCATGGTTCTCATCAATTTGTACATATCCCCACGTATCCCCATGGTTTCCCCGCCAGTCCCTGTGCCCTACTGTGGATCCCCTCCAGTTTGCATGCTCTGCCATGTATCCCCTCCAGTTTGGATGCCCCGCCATATATCCCCTCCACTTTGTGTGCAACCGCATGCATCCCCGCCATCTCGTATGTATCACAACGTGTCCCCTCCAAAACCCCTTGTGCTTCGGAGGCTGCGTAGTGGACAGTGCGTCAGTTTGATTGTGAGGAAGAAGGAGTTGGGAGCGACTTACAATCCACGAATGAGAGTACACAATACAAATGTGTTAGAGATTTTTGGACGCGTAGACATTTTTTCTGTGAAAGTGGGACCGAAGCGGAGTCCAGATTATTACATTTTTTCGAACGCCAGAGACAGACGTGTTTGTACACATTCTGAAATATTTTGTCAAATTTTGATTTTCACTAATATTACCATTTACTCCTAATCTTTAAATAAATAACTATTCTTGGTAAAGGAGACCCTGCTGTTCTTTATTACTGGATAAACGAGTCCTTAAGACGGTAGTTTACGACAGATTAGTTTGTGAAACGGAGAATTAGGTTGTCGAGTTGGGTAGGAAGTGACTATCTAGAAACTGAGCAATCGGAGGAGATATTTTTTGGGCGTTCGAGATTTGACAGTACTATAGAGAAAGTTTAATAAAAAGAAACTTTCTATATATCCGACAAATACAAAAAATAGCAAAAGTACGTAATAGAGAAAGTTTATTTTAATTTATACTATGATTTTAAGTTTAATTCTTTAGTGCGGACAGGAAGGTAGTAATGTTTAACGTTAAAATTTACGCAAATTAAAGTCAATAAAAACACCAAGCAAAAAATTTGAATTTGGTGCCTGTGTATTGAATGACATGAGAAAGTTCATTATATAAAAAGAATTCACAGAGTAACAGCGGGGAAGCCAAAACTGTTTAATATATAAAAAGATTCAATATATAGAGGTACGATATACAGAAACCTTTTGTAATGCTAATGCTAAGGGAATTCGTTCGTGCCTGGCATTCTGAACGATATAGGGAGGTGTCCGATATAGGGAAGGTCGATATAGAGAGAGTCCACTGTATATGTAAGAGAACACAAAGTCAACAAGTACCATGTTCGCTGTGCTGTAGCCGTGTCTATATATATATATCGTAATTTTAACCCTGTACCCGATCCGGTCGGAAATTGCCAACAGTGGCACGGGGTCAAGTTATACATGTAACATTCAATATAGAAGTCCTGCATGCATGGTACCTGTTGATTTCGTTCCTTTACACTTGTGCGAGGCAATCAGGAATGGTTAATAGTGACCTGGGGTCATTTTATATACATGACACATAATTCATATACACTGAGTTCCAAAAGAAGCGGGACACCCCAACTTGCCCCAACTGCAAGAGTGCATGGACTTTCAAGGACTC
>JAQGCA010000943.1:0-21250 GCA_034698945.1 Protaphorura quadriocellata
GTGTTATATCGAGTTTCTCTTTATAAGACCGGCGGGTCTTATAACGGATATAAGACGACCCCGACATAAGACCCGAATAAGATTGATTGTCTTACGTCCTTAAATATATTTGGACACATGAGGTATTTTTGAAGAGCTCGAAGTCAGCATTTTGTTTTGTCAATTAACTTTCTGTATAGTTTAATAGAATAAGTTTTCGTTCATACTCCACTAAATAGTTTGGAGGTAGACAAATCCATAATGTTGAAATTTATGGGGTTTTAATTTTAGGTTTTGTTTCAGGTTTTGACTGGCTGTGTACATGTTAACCATTTTACGATATCTAGAACAAACCCATAAACGAAAATGTCAGGATGGCAATTTTAACGTTCCTGTAATTTAGCCTGTTTGTCCGTTTTACATGGAGTGCTTGTGGATTGTATGACATTCCAAACACGCATGAATAATCGACGTATTTTTCCAAAACTGTAAGACGAACTTGATTAATAATGCACGACCAAGTCAGATGAACACCTCTACTACAAGGACACAACACACTGATTTATGTTTTGGGCATACGTCACGTGTGGGATCTGATCAATACTAAGTGTGAATTTTTTAATTTGACTACAACAAAAATGAAATATCCGTTTCGTCTTGTGCTGTTTGTCAAATATTCCTTTACTACGTTCTTAGAGCATAAAGTTAAGATAAAATGTTTTAATACGACATAAAATCGAATGTGCCAAAGCAATACTGCAGGCTCCGAAATCTAAGTAACAAAAGAATGGCGAACCTGCAATAAATATTTTCTATATTAAAAGTAGTTTAGAAATAGAAGTCGGCGTTCCTCATCAATCAAGAAATCCAGAAATTCGCAGTCGAGAGTTGTTTCGCTAAAATGAGATAGAAATTAGGAAGTTGAAAAAGTAAATCCAAAGTGTGCACTTAATATTTCAATATAATCAAATGATTTAAAACCATTAATAAGAAATTAATTTGTACTCTATTTAATCCCAAAGCAATCTGGACATAAAGTAGTGGTTTCACATTTTAAATATTGGTAATTACAGAATTGTATGCTAGAATTATATGTTTGAACACTAAAATATGCTATTTAGTTCTGAACTCATTAACTGAATCCCTTGAACTAAGGTATGCAGCTGACATTGATCTGTCTTAATCGTCCTATTTACCGATATTCAGGAATTCGTTATTACTTCAACTTTACTACGACGATGACACCGCTCTACCTTAATTTACATTTGCATATATAGTTAAAACACCAAAGGAAGTAAAAATAACCAAAGTATCAGATGTGTAATTTAAACAAATATGTATTCTAACCACAAGTTCAATCTAGTGTTAAAGTTGGGCTCCGCCTTGCCAACATCGTATGGAAATGAAATTAGAATTCCGAACTTAATGTGCGGTTTGGTCCAGAATTATTTCAATTTATATGTATAAAACCTAGTTAATTTAGTCAGGTCGCAGATTGTTTCAAGTTACACCAGGACGTTTAAAATAATAAAAATATATAATGAATACATAATAAAATATAAAATATCAGTATAGAACATCTGGAATGACGAAAGGGTTACCCTAGAAAACACACAACCATATCACAAATGCATCCCTTGAGTGGTAAGGTCTTTCCGGGTATATGCTGCCGCCATTTGCCAAATAGTTTTCTTTTACTCGTTCATTACTGAATTTAAATTTAGACTCCGCCCTCGGTACTGAATTAGACACAGTCCACCAACTTAGTACCTAGAAATCCGACCCATGTTACTATTTTCTGCGGAAACTCATTACGAAACTTATAATCGCAACTCTCCAACGAACAGCAAATCTTTACACATGCAATGACTCACAACGTTTGGTTGTTCGAGAATGAACGCCAGCCAATTCACAAAATATCAGACAGGACACTAATATTTAATTCAAATTAATTTAATTTTTTAATTAAATGAATTAATTATAAATTCAGTATCATAAACACTGCGTGCTGGACTGAATATCCACAAAGTGTTTATGTGTCCAAGAAAATTTGGTAACTCGAAACTGGAATTGAGTTCTTCTCGAAGTCGATTCGTTAAATGATAATAAGACATAATGTCCGTATTATTAGCTTAGATTTTGTTCAATGATGTCTACATGTTCTGATAAATAAGGCGCAATGTGTCATCGCGGACTGACTACAAAATGTAGGGTTTTAGGGAATGTCAATAATCAATCCGATTAAAATGTGGGTATACTACTGAAAACCTTGAAAATTCCAAACGCTTCCAAATTTTGGGGAAATTTTCCTTTTGGTAAGGTTATGGATTCTTCTTTTGACGCACCTACATCTTCGGTGCGTCCAAAATCGATTTTTATTAGAAATAGTTTAAAGGGTTTTGGCATTTTTCACCAGAACTTATTTTTGGTCTTGCATCAGAGTGTAGTAAAACTCGAAAAGCATAACAAACTTTTCTCCATAATAAACACTTGTAGCTTCATTAATATGCATTGCTAAGACAATTGCATTGGATAGTCCTGAAGATTCTAACTGAATTGATAGTTGTGATAACGTTGATTGATTTCATTAATAATTAACAAATAATCAATTTTTGTCTTCACTTATTATTTTAATATCTTGGGATTGTATTCTTTAACTATATTTGTAGGTATTTATAATTTCGAGCTCTATTAAATAGACTGATGGCACAGAAGTATATTAAAATAGAATATACGGACCTCGAAACGAATATACCTTACCATAATTGAGCCCAACTCGCTCCATTTCTCATTGACAAAATTCAACAACTCGATCGTTCTTCATTTTCAAAATTATCCTGCATAATCTGATAAACAACAGATTACCGAAATTATTATTTTAAGTCAAACGAATGCAAAATTATCAACAAATTTATTTTTTATTTTGACAAAATTTGACAAAATAGAATGTGAGGATATCTGACAACATTACACAACTATCGTTCCTGAAACTTGAGTTATGAATTTTTTAGAGTAATTTTTTGAATAATTAAAATCGGAACGAGAACTCTGTCAAATGATTCAGTCACGTAAACACAGGGTGTTTCTGAAAAAGCGCATAGTTGTTTGGATATTTTTCGTTGTTGGGCGGTTTAATCTCATTGTCTGTAATACAAATTTTCGTAACTACGCCAAAATTATAACAAACAATTATGCGCTTTTTTGGAAACACCCTGTGTATGTCAGTACAATTATTTGAACAGTTGTTCTCAACAAAATTTTCATTACACTTCATTCTTTCTCGAGGTATCAAAAATCCCGATTTTGTAAAAATATAACCGTTTATCCATCCGTAAATTAATATTTGCTTCAATGCTAGAAGTCTTAAACCAACTACGTCCTTTGAATTACTGAATTCCCCGAAGAAAAGCGATATAAGTACTATATAATGTATTTACAAGGAATAGACAAATAATTCGATCTTCCGAATAAACATGCATATTTTGACCACGGCACTTGAAATCTAATCCTAGAAGTACTGATTTCAATTTTCTGGGGAATTTCATATCATTTTTAACAACTTATCTACAAAGTTTTCCCATATGAACCCAGATGGAACCCAAGTATTGTACATTCAAAATCGCTTGGTACTTGGGGTCCGTACACGAAAGAATAGTCACAAAAAATAAACTGACAGATTTCCCCTCACAGCTTTCCCATATTGAGGGACGACACAGATTTCGTGAATGAAGAGAAAAAGGATAGAGATTCTCAGAGCTGAACAAAACTGAGGATGTTTTCCCTCTGACTTTTAGTTTATCTTCAGCTACACACCGGGTCGGTTCGTTGTCCCAAATTTTGGCTTTCAAGAGATTAAGTCACAAATATTTCAATACTCAATAAGTCTCACAGTAAAATCTATTTTTCATTTTTCTTCAGAACGTGAACCAGATGTCAGAAATTCGGTATTAAAATTTAAAAAAATAGATGAACATTCACTGTAAAGAGTGCGTTTGGAATTTTATTTCGAAATACAAGAAAAAATTCTACGCCGTATAGTGCTTTTTTAGAAATTATTAGTCGGGACTTAAATATTCTCAACAAATCCTGCTTCATGATATGTTTGAACAATTTAGGCTAGGATTTGATGCAAAATCTTTACTGGTACAAGAACGTGACTCATAATTTGACTGGAATTTTTATATTTAATGTGAATATTTTGTAATATCTAAATCGTGAAGTAAAAATTTGTGAAAGTATGAAGAACTGAGAGAACTATTCCTGAAATCGTAAAGAAAGGTCTTATTTTTATGACAAAACTGAGTGCAGCAAAATTTGTCTCACACAAGTCAAAGTGGTTCCTGAAAAAATATTAAATCTTTCTGACAACTCTGAAAACCCTGAGTCACAAGTTGAAGAATGTTCAAAGTGCTAAGGATGCACCTGACGAACTGTTAATGACTTACGCTAGCATGATTAATTACAAAAAAAAATTGTGACCACGAACTAAAAATTGTGGAAATATGAAAATGGCCAAAAATTAATAATGGTCGTAAAAATCATTATATGATTGCAAAATGGGTCGATTTTTACGTTTATTAAATTTAATCTCTGGATTTTTGTGGATTTTTGCTGTACAATGTGCCCAAGTTGGTTCTTCTGCATACCCGAGCACGGGCATGGCTACAAACCGGAACTGCGTGTTGGTTCCAGTACAGTCTTCTACAAAATTCCTAAGACTTGAGTGCACAGTTTCTAAATTGAGTGTAGACTTTACAAATTACTACAACTCGTTGAGTCAATCGGAGATAGAGCAAACAATTGAAGGAAGTCTGAAGTGTAGTCCTCAACCGTTACAAAGTTTCCTGGAGTTCCGACAACCTCCCATGCCCTTTCCATTCACAAAATTACTTCGTCTGGAAATTGAATTTTGTAAGGTTCCAAAACCTTCGAACCTACTTTGGAAAAACTTGAGTTTACTCAAAAGTTTAAAAGTCCATGGGAATGTTGGGAGTTTTTTATTGGAGTCTGACGTTGAATTTGATGGGTTGAACCAACAATTGGAGAATCTAGACTTGAGTCACAATCATATTTTGACTTTGACAAATAACCCATTCTGTTCATTTCAAAATCTTCACGCCCTTAATTTGAGTTACAATCAAATCAGTGCATTTCCTGGAAAAACATGTCCATTTCATGTCACGCTACAAAGTCTTGACTTGTCTAACAACAGATTTCGTGGACTCAAATCCAATGGATTTTTCGGACTGGAAAGATTGATTGAGTTGAGATTACAGAACAACAATATAGAGGAAATCCAGGATTTCTCTTTCCGTGGACTTCTCCAGCTGAAAGTTCTCAATTTATCAGCTAATCGCATTGGAACTGGAACGGGACAAATCCTTCCAACAAATCCTTTTCCTACAACTCTCACAGAGCTTTACCTCCAGGATAATTCTATCCAAACATTTCCAAACATTGGACAACTTGAACACCTTCGCGTTCTCGACTTGTCCAGGAATCGTATTTCCAACTTGAATGACTTGTCTTCGTTAAATGACCTAGTTGTTCTTAAGCTTTCCTTTAACAACTTGAGTGGGAACTTGGAACATTCTATTTTCAAAGGATTGTCGAATCTTCAGATTTTACTTTTGGATAACAACTACATTGACTCAATTCATCCTCAAATATTTACCACACTGTCTAATCTCCGTACAGTTGACTTGTCCAGAAATCGACTATCTACAATCGACACCAAACTATTCAACCAAAACGTCGCACTTCGTCAACTATATTTAGACCATAACAAAATCAGTGAAATCGATCAAAACGCATTCAAGAACTTAAAATTCCTTCAAGACCTCGGTTTGGCTGGAAACCAATTCGAGAAAATCCCATCGGCCATTCAATCCCTCAATTCCCTTCAGACACTTGACCTTGGCGAAAACAATATCGCTCAATTGACCAACGATTCTTTTCTCGGATTAAACCAACTCTATGGTCTCCGACTCGTGGACAACAAAATCCGGGCACTCCATCCAAATTCCTGCAATTCCTTGACACGTCTTCGCGTTTTAAATTTGGCTCAAAATTTAATCACGGATATTTCAGCCACATCCTTCACCGGTTGTCCAGAATTACGTGCCCTACGGCTAGACATGAATAAATTGGATACAACTTTCCCTGAATTTCTTTCTGCTGAACTTCCAACCCTTCTTTGGCTGAATTTGTCCAGAAATTCGATACGAAGGGCTGATTATCGATACTTTCCACCCACGGTTGAATGGTTGGATTTGAGTTACAATTCCTTAGAAACACTTAGTTATGAGGGGGAGAATGTTGCAGTGGCTGTGGCTGTGAAGGAAAATTATCATTTACGAGTGATTGACGCATCCCACAATAAATTAACAACTCTTAACCCTTCTAGTCTTCCCCCACTATTAGAAACCCTAAGAGTGAGTCATAATCAATTAACTACTTTGACTCCAAACACTTTCCACAATGTCACTCATCTACGGAGGGTTGAACTAATGTGGAATAAATTGCAGAGTTTGTCTGAGTCAGTTTTCCTCGGGAAATCATCGCTGGAGGTCTTCTTGACTGGAAATCCATTCTCTTGTGATTGTTCAATGGAGTGGTTACAACAACCAAGTGTCATCCGTGTCCCTGACATTGACTCAGTCACGTGTCAACGTCAACGACAAAATATACCAATACGACAAGCCAAACCCGAAGAATTTTTGTGCCAATATCGCTCCCATTGTTTCGCCCTCTGCCATTGTTGTGAATTTGGAGCTTGTGACTGCGCTATGACATGTCCTACAAATTGTACTTGTTCTAGAGGTTCATCTTGGACAACGAATATCGTGGATTGTTCCAACTTGGATTATAATGACTTACCGCAACAAATACCAATGGACGCGACGGAGATCAATCTCTCAGGGAATAATTTCCCGACATTAACTTCCCACATTTTTATTGGAAAGAAGAACTTGAGACTATTATATTTAAACGGCAGTCACGTGAGCTCGGTCAAAAATCGGACTTTCAATGGGCTTCGGAGTTTAGAGATTTTGAGGCTGGATAATAATGAACTTGGCCGATTGGAAGGGTTCGAATTTTCCGGGTTGACGAATCTCAAGGAATTATATTTGGAACACAATCGGTTGACTTTTATTTCGGAGCAGACGTTCTTGGAGTTGAGATTTTTAGAAGTGCTACATTTACATGGGAATCAGTTGATGGATTTTCCGGCGTGGGAATTCAATCAAAATGGCCTCCTGAGGAGTCTATCATTGGCCAGCAACCTATGGTCCTGTGACTGTGACTTTGTCATCCGCTTTCGTAATTGGATGACCTCTAGGTCAAATGTTGTGATTGATTTTGCGGCAACGGCAAAATGTACCAGCCGTAATAATATCAAAATTCCGATGCAAATTATTAATTGTGGTGGAACCCAAGGGGAAGCTGCGGAGGAAGAAGACGATCGACTTTTCAACGTAATCGAAAATGAAGATCATCCCGAAAAGGTCGGAAATTCGGAGAATCTGGCCAATCGTCATATCCGAGACCCCAATACTCCGCACACCGAGTCAAATTTAAGCCCTCTCTGGGTGCTGGCCTGCACGATCGGTGCATTTCTAATTTTAGGACTATTTTTCTGTGTATTATTCGGAAAAATCCCTTGGAAATATTGGAAAACCTGGATATGCAAAACAATTCGAGACATTCAGATCCCCAGATGTTCTGCCGATTCTGTGGGTGCCGTAGGTGGTTCTGACAAATTCCACGAAGAGAATAATGACGATGACGGTGGGAAATTATTCGACGCTTACTTTCTGTACAGCCAGACGGAAGAGGCATTCGTGAAAGAAAAAATAGTTGCCGAATTAGTGCCGCAATTTCGACTTTGTCTTCACTATCGTGACCTTTGTTTGAGTTCAGAAACACCGGTAAACTCTGATATGATTTTGAGTGCAGCAGGGGCTTCTCGTCGTGTATTCGTCGTCCTGTCACAAACTTTTATCCATTCAGAATTATCGAATCCAGATTTTCGAGCAGCCCTTCAATCGGCTGCATTTCGATATCCCAGAAACCTCCATTTTATACTCATCCCACCGTTAAGTCCTACCAATTTGGGTCAGATTTACCCAGAATACTTCTTTGGACGCCCAAACTTAAATTCGACACTGGATTGGATGGATCCTAAATTTTGGGTTAAATTGGGTCAACTCCTTCCAGCACCAGAAACCTACAAGAGTCCAACAATCCAAACGAGTCAGAATTTCACCCGGTGTTTCCCCCCTCCCCAAATTCCGTCAAATTTTTCTCCGAATCACCATCATCCAATTTTCTTACCCGCCGCAGATGAAAATTTAGTGTATGCAATACGTCCTCCGCTACCAAATCATCATCACAATGACAGTTTCGCTCATTATAGAGATTTTGGACAGTCAATTTCACTAATTTCTCAATCCAAATATCGCTCAAATTGTAATCCATATCTCAGCTTACAAAGTAGTATTGCAAGTGCAAGAAATAATCGGAACAATAATATTATAACTATCCCTGGCGGTTCGACGGATGATGAATTGGAACATTTGTACTCCACATTGGATTCCTTGCAAGGTTATCCGAGTAGTTAGTGAAGTGTTATTTGAGTTGGAAAAACAATAAGTGTCCAGTCCACACTCACTGATTAATCAGTGACATCTCAATCTGGAAATTTATTTAATTTGCCTCAAGTGTATTTGTAGAAAATATTTATTAAAACGTGAATTTGGATTCTTTGAGTGTGAGTTTTAGATAATTAAGTTTATTTAATTAAGACGAGAGAATACATGTACAGGGAAGCCTGTCCCAAAGCCCACTTGACTGAGACGACCGGATACTTGTCTCACCACAGAATGTTATAATTCCTATTAGATCAAAGGGCCCATTTTTAATCCGGTCCGTTTAGACAGGTTTCACAGTGTATCAAAAAATGTCGGCTTATCTACTTTTAATTAATCTTAGTACGCCCATTCAGTTTTTTCTATTTGTTTTAATATGATGTTTTGACCCGGTGGAATATTGTAATCTTGTCGGTGAGAATCACAAAGTTATAACATGGGAACGTTTGTAGAACTATATGGTAGAAATTTTATAAAAATGAATATGTAAAAAAGCAATTGGTTTGAAAATGAACATATGAATTCAAAATTTTTATGTTTCCAAAACTTTTTCGGAAAGTAGCTCCAGAAATAATATCAAATGATTTTCTTTGGTCATTACTAATATTTGTTACCTCTCAAATTAATTTCTAGTCAATATCCCCTGTTTTGAAGTGTACCAAAGTGTTGTTAGTTTGAAGCCGTCGTAAGTTTTGTCAATAATTTCTATTTGAATTTTTTTTGTATAAGGTAGATTAGTGTTTGCCAAATTTACTTGAAAAACTAATTTCCCAAAATTTTGTAACTACGAATTAAATCTTGTTACGGAACTGTACGCGCAATCCAATTCTAAATGATTAAAAATATATGTGTACCCACGCACAAGTTTCTCTGAATTTTGTATCCTCGTATATTTATTGTGTCAGCTTGGTAAATTTCTATCTCACTGATTGCCTCACATTCACATTCCAATACTGTCAGGATAGGAAGGTCACTATTAGTCCTCCATTACGCATCACTTCAATTATTTTCCTTCTGTGTAATTTTGAAAACATCGCAGCAATTATTTGAATGAAGAATTTCTGGCCTTTCAACAAAGAGCTGTTATAGTGGCTAGTTATAGAGTAGCCGATAGCATCGGATAAAATATCATGCACCGCATTCATTTTCGAGCTGGATCATCATAAACTTTCAATTCCAGTTTTCATCATTTGAATTTTCCGAGCCGGAGTAAGTATCCGGATATGTGAAGTCCATGGAATCTTCGGAATATTTATTCCTTCAACAAATGTAATCACAACAATTCAATATGCAAATTAGTCTCGTTTTACTTCGTCAAATTTGAAAAGCCTTAATCGAATGTAAACACGAGGAGTCTTCGAGGATTGTCATTTTGTCACACGGCACGTGTGTTTTTTCTCCCACACAGAGAAACACCCCCCGTCGGATGTCTAGATTAGTTTTTCCGATAAAAAGGACAGTTCTATTCCAATTAGTTGAACAGAAATTGAAATCCACACTTGAGTTGACACCCTTTACGTCTACGTCTTTTTTTGTGTGTTTGTTCGAGTATTTTGTCTGAACAAAGGGGTAAGGCATTGGGAAAAATTCGACGAGGCGACCAGACATTCATTGTCCTTTGCATAGGGTCTCAAATATGCTCAAGACATCTTCAGCACTCTTTCATTAGTTTTATGACTTAAAAATTCTAAATATTGAGAAACGAACTTCATACTATTTATTACGACAAAAACAAATTTCTTGACAACTATGGGTTTAAAGAGAATTTAAAGCTATAGAGACACCATAACTTTTCGTTAATTGCGCATAAGTTGACTACTTCGCAATTTCCCATACGGAATTAAAACGTTGAAATTAGAAATGTTTACATATTTTCCGTTTCCATAATGATACAGCTACATATGTAGTATTCACAATAGGAATCGTTAGGTCCTTTATCGATAATATATTGAGAGCAGAATCTTAAAAGTAGTTAAACTGTCGATGGTTATCTGGTACGTCAGTCAGTACTCCACAAAACGTATTACAAAATGAGACGACATCGTTGCTAACCCATTTTTCAGAATTTTGAATTATTCTTACACACTTACCAGTGCAAATTCAGTTCTCACAAATCGATAGTTTATTTAATAGAAATACCTCTCCTTACAATTTGCCTTTCCCGGTATTCCACTCGTTCGAATCTAGAATTTGCGATGGTGTGGAAGGCTATCTGTTTTCAACCTGTCTGTCAATTTTTATTATTACGTCTATTAACAATTGCGATAGTATATGTTCAATGATTGATTGTCTTACATTCGGTACACATTTAATTAGGGTGGTAACATATCATCATTCAAGGACACCAATCAGTCATAGTCCAAGGTTATAAAATTCCAAAACTTCGACGTACCTCAACCCGAGGGACAATAAATAATATAAAATCATAGACACGACTTCGGCGGTCTGGTATCATTTCGGATTGTGAAAAACTCGCGCTTTCAATGTCGGATAGTTTCTTGGAAGATGCCGTAATTCATCCTTGTGGCTATCTAAATATCAAATTATGACCGGTATTAACTCTAACCGTCGAATTTTGGTCAAAGAACTTGTTGATGAACCGACATTTGTAATAATCTCTCTAATTGAAGGATTCGTCGTTTTTCTAAGAAGGACATTTTATATGTATTAGACAATTTTGTTTGTATTGTTTTTATTACATTTTCTCACTTCTTACATAAATGGTAGACGATTTACTAGACTACTATTTACCAACGATGGCCGCACGAAACTAGTTTAATTTGTTTGTATAATTTTAGTATCAATTAAATAGACCAGAGGAACAGAAGCACAAATAACTACTATGATTGACCATTCCGCCTATGGGGGTACAGCAAGTTCGTTTGACTTCAGTCACTATATGGTGGGTCTGACCTCCTGCACTGACGATGTGGTGTTGCTTCAGCGAGGATTTTCTCTACTATATACGATCTTCCCGTACAGTCAGGGATTCCGTTCCTACAGTGTCGAATGAAATGCAACCAAATATAACACAAAATGTGCGAATATGGTTCGTTCCACTTGCCAGTCGTTGAATGTCAATTAATAATGTATTTTCACTATTATAATATCTATTCTCTACTAACTCCCTTACTACTAGGGGTACCATGACGAAACCAGACAGAAATCGCCTGGATATATATTTGGTACCCTGTACATTGTGGAAGTGCGTTGAGACGGACGAGGTGAGACTAATTCCACACTTTGGTTGAAGTTGACGTGGAAGAAAGAACAAAAGGGTTGGAATGGAATGGAATGAGTTGGAATGAATTGAGTGTGAGGACCAAAAAAAAAGGATAAGAGATGAAATGAACGAAACGAACCGAACGTGTCTCTCTTGTTCCTTTTATTTTATTTGTGTCACTTCACGACAAGACAACGACGACAATCGTCAAGCTCACACACTCGTTCACACCCTTTTGAACCCATTCTTACGAACATAGGACATACACAGAATCCACCAAAATAATTCCTAATGAGAGATTTTTTTATACACTACTTCACATTCTAGGTTTTACTGTTTGAAGATGAGATGAGCATTCTGGCTACGATATGGTTGTACAGGTCTCTGGACGAATGTGGCTGGAGGATTTATTGACAATAATGTAGGAGGACATACACGATACACCACCAAATCAAATTAATGTCGTCGTTAATTTAGGAATTTACAAGGCTATGGTACAGTATTATGGAGCATAACTTACTCAGAGTTCAACTTGAAGTGATTTAACATGATCGTTAAAAGGGCAATTGCAAGGGCAAGTGGTTCTGGAATTTTTTAAAAAAGAACTCGGATTAGAATAAATTCCTTAGATGTACCACCGATTTTGATCCCGGCAGAATTTGGGATTAGATTCCCCAGGCCTCGTATGTCTCAGCCCAACTTTTCCCACTCTGTACACTGAGATTTGCCTTACATACGTAGGGGTTTTCACACTCTCGATTTCATAGATCAGTAAAGTGCCCCGATGGAGTAGGAAAGTCGGGTACCACCAGAATGGCTAATGATGTTTAAAGAAGGCATAACGTGAAGTATGTATAGTGATAGTGTAGGGATGCATTCGTCAATATGAAGTGATTTCTGAACCTGCATTGCAGGGTTGGGAGCTTTCTCCCTCGTAGAAATAGACGTTCGCCATCATTTGGCTCAGAATGTCCGGTATCTGAACTATGCCATCCCACAACTCAGGATATGTAATAAGTCCAGAGCATAAATATTAATTAATTTAAATATTTGAAAATATTCTTCCAAAATGAGTGTAATTTTGCCAAGTTTGAAGTCAGTTTTTCAGAAAGTGTGTGCGGTGAATTTGAGGTTATATAAAGGTTCAAAACTTGCCACCTGACATAACTAATTAATATTTAACGGAAAAAATTATAGACTAATCGCCATTGAGATATCTCTCAACCCCAGGCACCAGGAATTAGTTTACTTTATAGGAAGAGAGCATTCCGGATAATTACTAGCCAGGATGTGGAGAAAATGTCAACATTGATAAATCCATTTTTGAATACAGACTGCTATGTACTTCATGTATTTCAGCTAAGGGAGAGATTTCTTTCAAATCCGTTTCGTCGAAGAAGAGTGCCCGTTGAAATCAGAAAAACTCAACAGAATTACTCTTTGGAGAATCATGTATATCTTTAAAGGAATCACATGGTGTTGTCGCTCCTAGAAGATCGACCCCTCCACATAACAGACTGACAAGATTAGAGATGGACCGAGTAGTGGTACCCGGCAAATACCGGGTACCCGGCGCGGCTGATGGCCGGGTAATTCATTTGGTACAAGTGGGGTGTCTATGGAAAGCCCGAGAAAGCGCGATTCTTCCTGTCGTTCGAAAAACGTCGCTTGACTCGCCATACTCACTGCACAGCTCAAAGATAGGATCAACAGAATGAAACCTATCACGCTGCGAGCAAAGTGAAATTAAAATTACTTTTTAGAGGGTTGTAATTTAATTTCACTGATATTCGAATGTCGGTTGTTTAACAATCAGGGTATCCTTGATTTAAATAAGATTTAAATCAATCCATTCTTTTTAAAAAATCATTGATTTAAATCAAAAATTGATTTTAAGAAGTAACGTAATAATTTTTTTAAAAAGATAGATTTTGATTTAAGTCTATGATATTAATCGATGGATTTAAATAAAAAAAATCACGATTTAAATAAAAATAAATCATGATTTATATTGCTCCCAACAAAATCAATATAAAACTTATTTCAATTAAGAAAATCTGACTTAAATCGAAAGAATCTGATTTATTTTTATTTTTTTATTTAAAATCATTCTTTTTATCCAGCCTGTGTAACACCATTATAATGCGTAATACGCATTAAAACTTGGGCTCGAATTATACTGACTGATTCCATCAATTGACCATCAGTGGGAAATAGAGGACGATGAGGACCCGCTGATTGTTATATTGGATCCGCGTTTTAAGCTGGCCGTCTTGCCAGAAGATCAGAGTGAGCTGCTTAAAATAACAATATCCGACTATGTTGCTTGATTTACAATGCTCCTCCCAGTAATACTGCTTTATCTCAAAATACTGGTAATTCGGAACCCAAAGATAAATGCGTTCAGCAACAACGACATGAGTCATTTTTGCATTGTTTCACAAAAAATCGACATTCCAACACGAAACTGGCGTAATTGCAAAGGAATTACATTTGAATTTCAATGCCGTTACTGGATCGAAAAGAAAATCCTTTCAAATGGCGGGCTGGAAATCAAACAGCTTTTCCAAATTTGCCGAAATTGGCAAGAAAGTACTGTCTGGAAACATTTATGAGGAAAAAAGGAATCGACTGTTGCCACTGCCATCCAATGGAGAAACGATTACTTTTCTCCACCACAGCATAAAACGCATCAAATTAGTGTAAGAAGACAGAATGAAATAGACTGTCCAATGAGTTGTAATGCATTCAAATTCTTATTTTATCACCTAATTGTAATATCGGATGGGGTGAAATCTGCTTAAACATTTAAAGTAGCTATACTACAAGGGAAACACTATTTTCCAGACAGGCAGAACAGATAATAAATAGACTTAAAAACTCATCCGTTTTTGAAATACATTTCTCTATCTTTCCATAGACACCCCACTTGTACCAAAAAAAATTACCCGGCCGGGTCCGGGTAGTCTCGGCCGGGTACCCGGTCCATCCCTAGACAAGATGATGTCTATATCAATAGTCTCACGGATGATTACTCATTTGTTGACTATTTTCCATATTACGTACTTCCATGTCACTAGTCAATTTATTTGATTTTGAAATTATAAAATCATTACAAAGCAGGTGGACGTTGATACACGAGGAACGAAATTAGTTTCAGCAAAATCAGTCAAAATAAAAGTTTGTCTCTAGGGTCATTCCTATAACACGACAAATTAAAATACTAAATTGTGCCAAGGACGATACGAACTAAAACGGGGCCGGTACTTCGGGCAAAAATGTAAACAAGATTGGTTTTAATAACTCCCAGTAGTTATTTTTTGTACTAATCGGTGAGTCAACTGCGACTGACTGATGTACACCTAAGACTATCTATCTTGTTTTTCTAATTTTTATTCTTTCTTCGAAGACTGTTCAGAAATTATTGAGTTTTGGTGAATTATGAAAAGAATCCATTCGGAGCAGAAAAATTCAATAGCACTTGTTTGGTTACTTATTTGATTATTATTTTAAGTAATCACCCTATACAGGGTTGTCTAATGTGTATTTACGGGGCTGTTCCTCAGAATTTCATCTTGTAACTTCGAAATAGCCAGAATTTCATTTCCCACGAAATGCAGTGTTAATTGAGCCCTCACGTTATGGGGGAAAAATTAGACGACACGCCTTGTTTGAAAGAAATGCAGTTTAGTTATTTCTATTAGCTTAAACTGGTGCACCTTAACCTCACCTCAGTTAATTCTTGAATTAAGGTTAAGAATTCCGGAATTTCAACACATTGTCTCAATTTTTCGTCTGATTCTTAACATGGGATAGGAATAGCGTTTAACTTGACGTCCAAAATTGATAAAGTAATTTCTTTTTAATTACTATCAAATCCAAACTAACTGCTGAATTGTTCTATCAATACTTGAGACCCACCCCATGACATTTATAACGAATCCGGAAGCTGTGGACTGTGAACTTGGACTTGGACTACTTAATGGGAGGGTCTTAGATTAACTTTGACATACCTTCCCTCACCTCACCTGCACTACTCTAATAGATTGTGTCCACATGAAAGAATAAAATAAAAAAACACAGGTGTGAATGTGAATGCATACAGAATTCATCAACCCCATTTCCTGGCATGGCTTGACTCATGATAAGCTCTATTGATTTAGTAGTTATGGGAAGGGTGGAAGTCCATTGTACTTGTACTTGTACTTCCTTCATTTAACTTTTAGTCAGTCACTTGTGAAAAACTCAGAAGCCATGGCAGTCTATTGTTTGAACTACTATGTACTGTAGAATGAAGACACACAGGGAGAGTTTTATGATAGACTCCGATCTATGAGCATGTATGCGTGTAAGAAATATGTTAAGGACAATTCTCAACTATCCGGACTTTCCTAGTAACATGGTGGTGAAGACACAGCATTACAACTTTGATTTATTGAGGGTTCTATCCCTTGGGCAGGCAAGGTTATTACAGGACTGTATACTCTTTCCAGACACGATCCGTTTTATTACCGTCGACTATTTGTACTCGAAAATATAAATCATTATGAAATGTTAATTTTCAAAACGTCGTCGTTAAGAACACGCGAGCGTAATACAATTTGGTTAATTGTACCAAGAGCTTAATTGAGGGTTTGGCTTCGGGGGCTCATATGGGCACTTCAGAGTTTTAAGCACAAAAACCCCTGTAAACTTGACCAATTGGACCAAAATAATGAACAACAATTGAATGTTTACAACCTATTTAAAATTATATCTATCATTTGATTGTAACAAAGTCGTGTGTGTCGTACCGATTAATCGCAAGTCTCCCGGAGGTTATTTGCCACTTGAGTTTCCTACTTACTACTCTGGTATTGTTCCTCAAGGTCAAATGTAAAACCATCAAATTCTCTACAAGGAATATTTGATACTCAGCAGGAATTATTGAGTTCACTTTCTTCGTACACAGAAGATCTAATGTTGATCTAGGTCTAAATTTTTTGTAGTAGAATTCAAAATGTATATCTCAATCGCCTCGGTAGCCCTTCACATTTCACAGTAATAGTTGGCAGTTAGGATTATGAATCAGACGCACTTGGCTACCAAGAAAAAAGGATCTTATCTGAATTTGCCGGAACTGTCTATTGCTAAAACCATTTTAAATTTTAAGAACATGTGATTGTGAGTTAAATTACAAAACCAGAATTAACTTGTCTAAACCAATTTTTAGTTGTAATAGATTAGGTGGATTTCAAGTATTGATTGAAAATAATACCCTTACTATGTATAAACTAACGCTAACACACCTGAACAACTGGTAACGGTTTTCTTGAAATGGTTATAACATAAAGCGCATATGAAACGACTAAAGTTAATTTTCCAACATACTATTGAAAGGTAGGGAAGTTTGTTTATTTTCCGCTCACTGAACGTTTTCATCTGTTGTTGTTGGTTTATTTGGTTTGGTCAAGTAGTCAAGAAAACGGTTGAAGGAGTTTAAAGACTTTATGAACTGCAGTGGAAAGTAAACACTTTACGACAGAAACGGTGGATGATGAAGCCGGCATGGAAGAAAGTAGGACGAAAGTAACTCGAAAGCTCAAGTGCTAACTCGAACTCATAATTGTACTCATACACTCGAATCCTTCCATTTCTGTATGAGGTCAGGACAGGAGTTCCTAATTGAAATTCGCCGTGAGGTATGGTCAAACAACGGTGAGCATTTGATTTGGAATAGGCTTAGTGAAGGTATCGCTGGCTAAGAGTATCGAATACTGTATCATAGAGAGGTCAATTTGTAGTCCCTAGTTACGCTTGTAGTTGAATTGCAAATAAAATCGAATTAATTCAAATTTTGTTTAACTCAACGGATTAATAATTTCCAATCGGCGTCGAACCCACGACTATTCACTCTTTGAAACCTTGACTTGACCTTCTTTGGTCTGGTGTCAACAAAAATGTCCTCTCTATGAAAGGAGCCAGATTCTATACTCTTAGACCGCTGGTCTTGGAGGAACACTTTAGTTTAGAAAAAAAATATTTAAACTCGTCATCATGGGAACCCTTCATAAAGCGAAGTGATAAGTTGCTGCCTGGTAGCCCGACAGAATCAATGGATATGGTCACCATAAATGCATTTTTTAATGAAAGATTTACAACAATATTACACTGGAACATGTTTCAAATTTTTGGAATAAACCTATTAGTCCTCCTGATTCTATCACTTTTTGCCACTTTGCGTGTTCCAACTTCAACATATAGATCAAATGCGCATGGAACAGCTAGAATTAAAAATTTTAATAGTCGTGACAATTTTCTTTTCTTTTGGGCGTCAAATTTATTAGACAGCGCGCTGAAAAGATATGCATACAAATTTTTGATATATTGTATTTCATGGGTCTTGTGAAATTATAATTTGCAAAAAAGTTTTTGGCTATTCGTAAATCGAACTTAAATAATTGTTTCAAAGAATTAATAAAAAAAATCCAAGTCGAAGGATCTAAGAATTTTCGACTGGAAGTGCGACCAAGAGTTTTAAAATTAATTTCGCAACTTTAATGTGTTGGAATTGAATTACTAATTTACTTTGATTTCATTAGTATAATTGCGCCGATTTTTTCTTCTTAGTATGTTACGTACTTCTATGATTACAATGGACCCCGCATAAATACTTTACTTACAATTAGTAGATATTTTAAGGCATAAGGAATTGGATACCTTATCCCTTAGTAGCTACATTTTAGCTATTAATCATGCCAATTGATTTGGACAACAATATCACTTGGATTCATCATAAACTTATACATAACATATGTAATATATGATTTTTCAAAATCCGGTGACGTTCCACGTCTTTTAATCGAGTCCTGCAGGTATTTCTAAAGAAACAGTATTACAAAATAGACAAGTCTGAAGTAAATGTGTTCCAGTCGTACCCTTTCTCTTTCTTTTGTCACACATTCAGTTCATTCATTCAGTTTAACAAACTTAAATCCACTCCATAGAGACTTCATTCAATTCCAAAAAAAATCCTTATGGTTAAACTAAATAAATAATGCATCAATTTATCCCCTAACATTGCTCAGGAAGATTCCTCCTCTTCAGAATGTCTGGTGGTCTCATCAGCCTACCCAAAAGTCGAAAGGAAAACAATTTTTTGCGTCTTACCGAACAGTATCATTTTCGATTGTTGTTTGTAAATCTTGAATAGGACAGAGCAAAGACCCGCGGGGAAATTTCATAATAGAATTATTGTAGTCTTGAAATGAAATAGAGGTGAGGGTTAGCTAATGACTCCATGAACTATGTGTGGCAATGTGGCTTCCTTTCGGGGGAAATTTGGTGGGGGGGGGCACTATTTGGTTGGGGAGACCAAAGTTTGACAAAACGATTCACACCGATCGGATCTAACAAGGTAACTATCCCAAATGGTACCAAAACTTGAGAGATTGTGGCCATAGGGCTGGTCTTACGATTTTTTGAATTTTTGGTGGTATCAAACGAAGAAATTACTTTGTGACTGAAGTGCTAACGCTGTGGACCTAAACATTTGACGTAAAATTATTGGCCGCAGGTACTAAACCTTTCCTTCAGGTCGCTCGCTCTAGGATTCAACAATAGGATTCACTTTTCTTTCCCACTATGCCAATACTTTTGTTAATTTCAAAGAAAAGGATGCACAGTTCATCTAAAGAAAAATAAATAGAAGTCGTAGTCGTAAGGTATCCTTTTTGTGTCAAAACGTCAGTCTGTGTCTGTCTGCGTGTTGTAAAAGCTATGTCATCTTCGACAGCTGAAAATTCTCTTGTCATTTCTCCCTACGTTTGCGTTTATTCGGTTTGTCCAAATGCCCACGGCCACACGGGCTTTTTGGGTGCATTACAGATTGTATTGTGACAATGGTAAATGGTTGTGGTAGCAGCCGTCACCCAATGAACTACAAGATATTATTGTGATTCAGCACAATCATGTACTTTATTTTTGGAACAGTTGTTGTTCGCTGTAGCGCGGGGATCAGGAACCTCCGTACTTCCCTATGGTGAGGGTTCGATCCCTCTCGCAGGCTAAAGTCTTGAAATTTTGATGATTTGAGATTTTCGAATTGGAAAATTAATTTCGAATAACCTTGACTACATTATGCTTACTTTATTCGAAATAAAATTACATGATACGACACTGAATTCCATCGAGGTATGTGAGTTCATGTAACCCTACGAACGAAACCCAAACCCGAAGGAATTCTTACGCTTGATTTCTTATTCTTATTTATGGCACTAATCCCGACACATTTTGTTCACTGGATTGATTGACTGGATATGATATGATGTAGAACTTGGATTTAAAACCCAATTGTTGTGGGAAAGAGAGTACGGTTAACCAAAAACCACGGGGGACTCAATCGAAAAGGCCAGCTTAATGTTCTGGGTTCAATTTCTGATTATATATTTTCTATGGTACCCTTCCCTTTGCCTTTGAGCGAAACCATTGTGTAAGTGTAATCCCATTAAAGTGGATCTTTTTTAATTCCTGAACAGAATGATTTCTTCCGTTACATTTTTGACACGGAAATGAAGGGTAAAAAAACGATGATAATAAAATTCTACTGGTTCCTTCATTTCAAATATTTCGAAACTTAGGAGGGAATTTAATTGCGAAAGTTAAATGAAGAAAGCTAAAAAATTAATGTGCCCAATTTGGTTTTTAGTTGAATTCCGAAATAAAATGAGATTCTCAAGGTACGCATAATGCCGAACAAACTTAAAAACAGTCCGATTGAAAACTTTGTGGAACTCTATTAATATAGCCTGAAAGACGACTGAGTTTAATTTTTACCTTTGGCTTCAATGTTATGAAGAATAAATTTGCAGGTTGCAGTTTAGAAAATCAGGTAACCAACATCTTTTTACTTTCGAGTTTGCCAAGTTGGATTTAGCAAAATTCATGATAGCCAATTGACCCTGTCCGACAAACATAGAATAGAAAAGGAATATAGTCGAACACATGTATTATTTACTGAGGAATACAAGCTATGAGTTCTCAGTACACATTTGGTTGGCAAATAAATGCATATTCATAAGATGTATATTAATTACGTTACATTTATCTTTTAGAGTATTTACGTTTCATAAAAATACAGGATTCATAATTAAAATTATATAATATTTAATTTTTTTAGAATCGTTTGATAACAGTGAAAAAGTACTTCCCCTGCCAATAATGAAATTGCATTATCGAATTTGGATTGAAATTGAAAAATTTGAAAATAGTAAGATTAAAATTATTATGCAATTAAATTTTTCAACCTTCCAAGTTCAGCAGAATGTTGCAATCCTACCTATAACCACGGAGAGTAAACAGGCTGATTTCAGTTTTCAGTCAGAAACGGAGGTCTCACTTCGGGTAAACAAACTAAAAA
>JAQGCA010000944.1:0-21246 GCA_034698945.1 Protaphorura quadriocellata
ATAAGCATCTCGGGTATATACCCGGGTTTATTCCCGGGTATATACCCGGGTGCTTTGGGTATTTACAACACTAGTTATTTCATTACAAACATTTCCCACTCAATAAACGCGCTGCACATGCACAAGTGCACAACACACCAATAATACAATGGACCGATTTTTCGATAAAATTCTTTCGGGAAAAGAAAATCCGATCCGAACTTCCTTTTCCGACCTCGATTTTTCCAAAACGGATGATCTACTGTATGCTAAATAAATATAAACACACGCCCACTCATTAATATGCGTTCGCCGTAATGTAAAATGCTCAAACATCACCTTCTTCGCTGAGTATTAGTATTATTCGTAGAGATTGAGTTGCTTTCGAATTGGTGAAGGCTTAGCTAGGAGGAAACCCGCCATGTCCTTGTAAAGCAATCACCAGAACGATGATTCGATTTAGTATGCCGCATTATTCTAGTAAAAAAATTGACCGATTCATTAATCTAATCTCGTCTTTGTGGTCCGTTCTCACGCATTAAAGTCACGGACCAAATCCATATCCATATACAATAACAATTCAAGTTTGAACGTATTATTGTGTTGAGAGTGAGAGTTAAACAAATATAATTCCAATTACATGGATTTATTCCTATGCAAGTTGACTACTTAGCAGTTAGCAACACGTCGACGTCATCGTATGTTTATGCCATAAACAACTACTAGTATACTTACTAGTATACAAGTCGAATGGACAGGAAAATTTATTAACTCGTTTTTTTTTGTCCGAATGAATTAATTAAGATATGACTGCCATGAGTTTCTAGTTACAATTAGCATAATATTGCGTCATCACTTGCTTTAGCACTTTTGGCTTGTCAAGGAGCAGGTAAAGAATTATAACTCCATTGTAATAGTAGTAATTGTGATTTTCGTGCGCACGAAATAATTGATAACAGAACAGCAATAATATTAATTAATCTCAAAACATTTTGTAGTCTGTAGGTGTCAAAATGAAGTTGAAATTTGACGCAATCCTGATATTAATCATCTCTGCCCTAATCGGTGGAGGAATAACTGACGGACAAAAGGATCATGGCGAACCATGCTCGTTACGCTCCCAAATAGCAAACTTATTCCGTGAAAAGGATTCACCAGAAGGATGCATTTCAAGCAAAGGTCTGGTTTGTCTGAACCATAAGTGTGTTTGCGGAGACCCTTCAGATATTTACGAAATCCGAGAAATAAAACCGCCATCTTCGGTGTCGTCATTCATTCCGAGTTCGGCCAAAGAAGCAGCGACGTCTGTCTTAGGCAAACTTTTCGGGAAGGATAAGACAACAACGACGACGCCACCGCCGAGCACCTCTCCTACTGATAATGGCGGAAGTTGCGTCGGACGAGCAGGGAGTCCATGTTTCCGTACAAACAGCACATGCGTAGAACATGCTGCCTGTGAAGCGTCCGGATTTGGAAGCATTTCTGTTTGCAAATGTCAAGGCATATACAGTTCAGACACCGGAGGAAAGTGCAGTAAAACTGCAAGCGCTCTCAAGCAAGTCTTCAAGATTGGAACCTCTGGAATAACTGGTTAACCTTAGAATTTTAAATTGCGTACTTATGACGGATTGTTAATTAATTTCGGGTAAATGGTTCTTCCAAAAATATCTGTTTCGTGAAATATCCATAACTATTATACAATAAATACTTGCTCAACTGTGCCATGTCTACCGGTTCCGGTAATAAATTCTACTCTATTACTAAGGATTATTTTGTTTCTGTGCTTAAATTATCGTGATAAAATCGGAAATGCGTTCACATATGCATTGGTGTTAAATTAAATAGTACAAAATTAGAACTCCACAAGTAGACCAATGAAAATGTAATACGCATTATTTGTTTATTTATATGAACATGGGCCTAATTTATTTTCTTAAATGCATCCAAACAATTTACCAGTTATAATTTCTAGTATTGACAAAGAGTATTTGAGACAGCCGACATATCAGGTGCTTGAGACAGGGAAATAACTAACGTTTATGCCCCTGCCTAAGTTTCCTAACATGTCGTAAAGCGCATTTGGCGGCAGTACATTTTGCGATACGATAATTCCTTCCAATCCCACGGAACAGTCCAACACCGAATATTTCAACCGTGACACGAACGCGTCGTCCATCCCAGAGTTTCTCTGGTTTTCCAAATTTTGCTGTCTCAGGCTCCAACTCCAAAAGCTCACGAATCGGTGATTTAGGGACGTTTTGACTGAATTGGTCTGTAATATCAAACAAATCACATAAGATTGGTTAACAAAATAGAGGGGTACATTCTAGCGCCGTCCCTCGACAACCAAAGTAAGGGAAAACTGTACTAATGTTGCTCACACTTAAAACTTTCCATTTTCAAGTTCAAAGTCGAAGGTCCGCCCTTCTAAAACCCTAAACAAACTCCCATCTCCCCTTCCGACACGAAGGCAAGACTGTTGCCACGTTCATTTTACACACGAACAGAAAGGGAGATGAGAGTAGATTTACGGTATCAGGGTTCAGAACTGGTGGGGTTTGACGTTGCGCTTGAAAGTGGAAAGATTTAAGTGGGAGGAACATCAAGTACATTTAGTAAGTAATTCAAAATATTATATTCTAATCTGAACGGTATCATTACCTATTTCACTCTTCATAATTCGATAGTAGACGCTCCAAACGGCGTCCAGAGACATTCCCGAGTCTAAGAAAATTGCACCGGCGACAGATTCAAACACATCACCCAGAGCCTTTGGCACCTCAATGTCCTCTGCCTCATCACATTCTTCCTCTCCCATCAGGTAAAACTTCAAAAAAGCAAAAGAATTGAAATCAGTACAGTAAATATACAAAATCATTGAAAAATTATCCGAAATATAAGTCCATTCAAAATTATCATTCAAACTAAAATCTCTGAACTCACATCTTGAGTAAGCGTATGCGCATGCTGCTCCTGGAAAGTGACAAACTTTTGAAGCACGACAGAGAGTCCGGGTGAGGAATGACGGAAGTACTTATGAAATCCACTTTTGACAGCCAGAGATGCAAAGATCGTGTTATTCACAAGTGCAGAGCGAAGATCTGTCAAAGATCCCGGGGAATGTTGTCGTGGGTCCTCGTAGAGATGCCTCGTAATTAAATAATCTGTGAATACATCAAATTATTAACTTTGCCATCCCACGTCGACCAATCATATATGTCGCAGTCAACAAGTTTAATGCTCAAGTACGTATAAATCTTACCAAGAATAGCATCGCCGAGAAATTCCAGCCTTTGATAACAGTCCGTTAGAACATTAGATGCGTAAGATGCATGAGTAAATGCTTGAAGAAGATAACTCCGATCTCGAAATTTGTATCCAATTGAGTCTTCAAAATTATTGTACCCCTTAATTGGTAAAAAATTAAAATTAGTTCAAATATCAAAATCTAAAATATCACAATCCCATTCAATTCAATGTTTACCTTCAATAAAATATCCAACTGACGATCACAGTCTCGGATATATCTCAGAAGTGGGGACTTGGGTGGCCTTAATTTTTCAAACAAAATGACTTGATTGCTCTTAGGAATTTTCATAAAATATTGAGGATCTTGGTCCTTTGGAATTTCCTCTTCTGGAATTGTTTTTGAAGGAAGCACTCTCATTCCAAGCCAAGACATGAAAAGGAGTGCTCCATAAGGCCCAGCAGAAGTCAAATATGCGCCAATCAAGGCCTCCACACAATCCGCAATTGATTTATCTGGAATTGACTGTTGAGTGACGAGATTGTAAGGAATGAATTCCGTGTCATACTTCAGTGTGTTATTCTTCAGGGCATTCTCAATCTCAGACGGTGAGAGACCTTTCAGAGCATTTACCTGGAAGGAAACAATCGTATCATTCATATAATTACAATCTAATAGTAATAGAGTCTAAATCGTGGTAGCTCGATAACGCGGTCTTATTAGGTACTCTCAAACTATATAGAAGATCATAAAAACAATATATGGGTTGTTACTTCAAATCTGGTGCGTTTATGGAGGCGCTATCTCTCCGGCGTCACCAGCAATGACGTGGTAACTATGCATTATATTAATGTTATGTTAATGTTGCTACAGGAATTGAATCACTTTCTGAGAGACTCAAATTCTGCGGACAGTATGAGCTTACCTAGTATGAAATCGTTGTCAAGTTAATATGCATTACAACCAGAACACGCAATGCGGAAGATTCTTTATCGATTGCCTAACAACTAAGTAATATTCGTAACAATATCATATTGTCCTGTCAGGCTGTCCCTGATACAGTATTAAAAATTGTAATCTAGTCTGCAAAGTCTGGACAAAATCAAAATGTTTTAAAGCAATAATGTTTACTTTAATTGACTGAGGTAAACAAATATAAAGCAATCGAAACGGTCATGTAATGTCATATCTGAGAAATAAAAGGAGTAGTAGCAAACAAATCAAGCCAATTTATTTGGGTTGAACAAATAACAATTCCTGATAAGATTTGGATTTAAGCGTCCTGTACGAAGGATATAGGAATTCCAACAACGAACTTCCAATTTTGTTAGCGAATGTATTCAGTGAATGGACAGACTCCAATTTTGCTAGATAGCGTCTGGGTGGGTCTTTTGAGCTTAAAAATTCAAAATGCCTTTCAAAATTTTCTTATTTCCACTTTATATTCTAATCCTTGTGAGAGGAGAGAAACCGTCTCTTCAAATTTTCAACGCCATTGCAGATACTTATACATTCACATTTACGACACATCAAAATATCCCAGAGTTTACAAATAATTCAAACCTCAACATTGTGTCTCATTACTGCACGAATGGAACGTAAGTTAAAGTTTTAAGGAGTTAATTAAGAATTTCTAACAACGAACCGAATTTCCATGCTGAGAACAGGAGAAAAACTGAATTGATTATTGTAATACCAAACTAAACCGTAAAAAAAATTCCCTATAATATCACTTTATTCTCAATTGAAAAATATTTTATGATTTCTTTTTGTCACTTCAAGGTGGATTTGGTACGTGAATCAATTCTACATGAACGGGGGTGAAGTGATCAGTGGAATGAATTATTGTTCAAATTATAAAGGAACGGCCGCATTGTACTGGAATTCTCTCCGTTTCGTCGGATCCCCGAACGACGTTGACGCTCAAGCTCTAAATCTTTACTCAAATGTTTGGTTGAGAGGGAATGAAACGGTAATTTTGGAAGACCGTGAAGATATTAACATCAAATTCAATTCACTCATGTTGAGTGGTCCAAACAATGTGGGTTTATTTACGGGAACTAACTACACAGGATTCTCCTTCTGTGTGAGTGCCAAACAGTCTGGATTTCATCCGAATGACCTTTATTCTGTCACTTGGGATGTTGAGTATCAACTTGGCGTTAATTGGGAGAAAATCCGATCAGTCAAATTCAGTTGTGACTGTGAGTCAACACCGATTGTTGAAAATTCTGAAGTCATTGAGACAAATGATAATTTCTTAATAAATTGAACTAAAATTATGGAGAATGTGTGTTTCTTCTTTCTGCACCAAAATTCATCCTTAATCTAAGGGTTATAGGAAATAATACTAAACAACATGTCTCAATTAGCCCCGTCGATTATTGTAGATGGCACTCATATTATAGCAGAAGTTTGGTTTCTATTTTACTGGTGACATCATATCTCAAACAGCTGCCATTTGGACAAATAAATTGTCCGTAAGGTCAAAATCTAGGCTCGGATCTGTGTAAAATTTATAAGATACGTTTAAATTCCGATTTTCTTTACCTGTGCCATGGAGAAATGACTTGGTGGTACTTTAGACTGAATCAAAGCTTTGTCCAAATCTTTCGGAATGTGGTAACAAGGTGGCAACCAATTATCATGAGGTTCAAATTTTGCAGCCACCATTATTCCACCGAGTCCTCTTTTTCGTCCTAGTCTGTACAAGTGGACATTGCTGACCTAAGAATTAGTATTAGGTTACTTTAGAAATATCAGTTTAAAACAATTATAAAGTGGTAATTATAAGTAATTAAGTGGTGATTCCATATGGCAGCTGCAAATTTTCTGCAATAAACTTTGCAACAAATTTTGTAATGAAAATTGAACATAGGAATTGCAGGTCGACCTGCTTTGTACTCGGTACTAATTTGCAGATCCAGATGCATGTTGAGTTATCGCATTGCAGGTCTTAATACAGAAGAATTACAGATCAATTCTGCCGTGTGTAATCGCCACTTTTATATCCAATACAGAAAATGTATAATTTCAACCGAAATTACCTGTTTCGATCTAAGATGACTCAATTTCCCTTCATGAATATTATCAAATGTACAGAAGAGATAACTCGTTATGGCGTATTTGAGGAATGAATCTCCAATGGTCTCCAGTCTCTCAAGATTGAGTCCATCATTCGCATTTGACATTGTCAAAGCTTGCAGGATTTGACAAGGACTTGGACCGATATGATTCTCAAGGGATGGTTGGTGATCAAAACTAAACGTGTCCTTCCCTGTACCCAAATAATTCATCGGTGCTAACGGAATTTTAGATTCTGCTTGTTCAGCGTCATTGAATACTGGGGGTGGGTCTATCGGCGTCAATACTTTGAACAATGTTTCATAATGTGGGTTCGGTGCCGTTGGAATTTCTTCTTCTAGTGGCTTCAATCTCACTTCTCTTGCCGGCAGCTAAAGTTATTTAAGAAATGTAATTAAAAATTCAAATATTATCAGTCCACCCTAACATACTGGTAAACTGCTCCTTTTCATTTCTCTATAAACAGTTGTTTTCTGAAGAATAAAAACAACTCACTTTGTCTATCTCATCCCATTTGACAATCTCTTTGATTTCCTTGATCTTTTCATCTACTTTTGCATCAAATTCAGCCCGCATAGTTTCTTCCGGATCCGATGGATCAGAATTTTCAATTTTCTTCTCACTCTCTAACCCATCCATGTTCCACCACAAATCTTCACTTGCTGTCCATTCATCCGACAGTCTGTAATCAAATGCTGTTCCAAATTTCCTTTTGTCAAGCGCTTCAGCAGTGTTTCCTTCGAATTGGATTTTAAGATTGTTGTCTCCATCCAAATAAGATTCATCAGATCCGCTAAGGTCAGATGCCACGGATGCATTGTCCCCATCGTCGTACAAATCCTCAGGAGGTTCAAATGCACCTTCATCCCAAACTTCTCCCCAATGTGTTGGACTTCCATAAAGTGCTCGGTGAACTCTGTGATTAAACCTGTTGTGTAAAAAGTAAGAAAAAATCAGGTATACTTACAAATATTCGTTTAAGTAATAAACGTTCCTTACAATTTTGACCGACCACCCCAAGTCCAATTTTTATCCAGCATCATTAGATTTGATGGAAGAGCTACATTCGGATCCAAAAGTTCATCCTCATCCTCATCATAGTCGGGTTCACTGGCAATGGGACCAGCCATATCATTAGTCCAAGTTCCAATTTCCAGTTGTGGTTGACGACAATTTTTCAGTTGTTCACTCAGAATCTCATTCAATGATTTTCCACCCAATTTATCATTCATGAGCAAAGATTCAGCCAAACTAATTCCAGCTGGAACTGGTTCTTTTGCAGCTTTTTCAAAACCACTCAACTCCTTTTCTTTCTCTTTTTCCTTGTTCTCTTCCTTTTCATTTTCCATCTCCTCATCCGACCCATCCTCTATAGTAGGTCTCCCATACTCTCCATCCTTTTCTTTTTCTGTAAAATTAAAATTACTTTTATGAAAAGCTAAACCTCTTTATAACGATATTCGTTGTAATATTTCATTACTACGCGTTCTGTGAGGTCCCTTATAAAATATATTTTTTAGCTATTAGAATAACCGGGCTAAAAGTCCCAAATTTTGGGGCTGTAATGGTTGGCATAGTCCGAAACCCCCGTCTCAGGTCACCCGGAGACCCCTCGAGAATTTTATGTTTGGGGGGTCAATAGCACCTCAATGCTGACCCCGTCGTCCACGAAGGTAGGTTTCGGACTATGATGGTTGGGAGGTGTAGGCTCCATGCATTTGCATTACAGGGAACTTTTAGCACGTCCCCCTTGAGTGGAGTATTTTAGCCCGATTTACCTTAACATATTAACCAACCTGTAAAGCTGGCATTGGCTTCTTTTAAAATTTCCTTGTTCTTTGCCTCGACTTCGGCATTTTTGCTGTTGCTAGCTTCCTTTAATTTCTTCAATTTAGAATTTGGTATGACGTCAGTTGGAAAACCAAATCCTACGACATCGCTCAACGACCAACCAAAGCTCAAAGGATCCCACTCATAATCAATGGGGAGTGAACCAATTCCTAATCCATGAATTTGGGATGCAACTAAAGTTCTTATGCTATTTGCAAGGAGAAGTGTGTTCACTCTGTACAGAATACAAGGAAGACAAACTGCTTGTCTCCAAAGAGAGGCTGAAAATGGGTGAATTGCACATAATTCTGGGACCTGTAAATGAGAAAATTTAAAAAATTAAGAAATTATGAATGCTGCAAATTCTTGAAATTACGATCTGGGAAAAATATAAAAAAACAGTTAAAGTCACATACCAACTCGAAAAATAAATCTCAAAATCTGAAATAAATGTAAAAACATAAAATAAGAAACTGACCAAGATCTGTTTCTGTTCCAAATTTTCACGCTTTGCTCTCTTTGTGTTCTCACTGCTTGTCGGGAGTGCCATTCCTTTTCTGTTTACATACCGCGGAGTAAGGAAATTCAGACGAGCTGACGTATGATCCACATCAAGTAGAGGTTGTTTAGGGTTTTGAATACACAAATGGTACTTCCGTTGATAATACTCCTCAAAAGTTTTGAATTCACAACCTGAAATCCAAAATAAAATGTTTTGAAGGAATCTGTCTCCTTTATTTATTCTTCTTCGCTTCTCCAGAATTCGGTTTAAATTCTCTACAAAATGTAATATCAGTTTTTACGTCAGTTTTACCTGGAAATTGAGACTGGGGAGTGAGATTTTCACAAATTTCTGCAACATAAAAATACTGCGGCTGATCATTGTTTCTGTACCAGGGCATGACAACAGCATCCAAATAGTCATTGTCCCTAAATTCGTAGTCCTTTCTCTCCTCGTCCGTTTGTGGATTTGGTCGAAGCATGGACTTGTTCTCATAAATTCGATCAAGGAACTTCCAATCAACTCTCACCGTTTTAGTTGGCAAACCTTCGACTTCCCCAAAGACTCCGACAACGTCATCCTTTACTTCAAGTGGAACTACGTAGTAAGAGTTCTCAGACGAATCTGGATCAAAGAGTGTCAAATACTTATCCAGTCTGAGGACGGACGTAAATGTGTAGTGATGGAACGAAGAGATTTTGAGCAATTTATCAGGTGTCATGTTCTCCAAATTTTCGTCGTCAGATGTAACCCTCACCTGAAATTGAATTGTGAAAATTTATAAACCCTCTCTAATACGATTTAATTTAAAAAATCCTTCATAATAAACAAAAATAAACAAAAAACTGACCAACTGAACTTGAACTTCTCCACATCTTGTATAAATTGGAAATGGTGGAACGGATGGAATTTGTTTGGAGAGCGCAATTCCGAAAGCTTGTTCTGCCATTTCTGGAGGATGAAGTTTTCGACCGCGTGTGTTTTGTTCATCAGGAAGTGGACATGTCAATTCCATTTTCAGCCAGTAAAGATAAAAAGGCTTGTTGGAATTCGGAAGACAATTGATCAAATGTGGCGCCAATTGCTTGTCGTAGTACTGTCGTCTACGAGTACTTCCAGGTCTACGGAATTAAAGAAAAGTCAACTATTTCTAATCTTCACTTCAAATTCGCGCTTTATCAGATGAACGAATTATTGGCTCATAGGCCTGAATTGATGTCAGCGAGGAGACTCTTCACTAGTGAAGTTACTCTAGAGGTCCAATCGACCCAGATAATTAAACGAATAGCTCTGAGGACGAGGTACCGTGTGATCATCCAGACGTTCAAGGAATTAAGAAGTGGGTCGACCAGTATTTGATCCCAGGACATTATGTATTAAAAATCGGTTACTCTGAGCGTCAGAATTATGAAAGCTTACCTGAATTCACCAATAGCCTCCTCTGAATTGTCTTCTCCGGTACACAAATCCGGTTCCTGACACACACCTTCTTTCCCAACTGGCATGAGCAAATCGTCAAGTTCACCATTTGAGTGCAAAACCACAACAGTTTGAAGCGCAACAGCTCTCTTTGATAAAACTTCGGACGGCATTGGAACTCCCTGAAACGACACAAAATGTCAGAACACTGCTTTTCGAACCCAGATTACATTTGACCTACGACACAAATATTATAATTATTTACCGTTATTGCCCATTTGACTGGTGAATTGATTGGGAGTCGGAGTGAGCAAGAAAAGCGTTTCTCAGTTTCTGAGTCTGCCTTTTCATCGTCTTGGTCATCTGCAGCGTCTGAAATGTCAATCCACCAACAAGGAGTGAGGCGTGTAAATGTATCACTTGGTAGTCTGGCACAATAGCGGTTGATAATAGAAATTGCATTGGACAGATTCGCTGACTTAAATTTTGGAAATAATGCATTCCACTCTTGTTCTTTTCCGGGAGACCAACGAAGTGTTCCAGGTCGCTCAATAATTGTATGGGATAAAAGAGTTTCTTCCACGATTTTATAAGTTGCCAATTGACGAAGACAATGATTCAGATTTTGTTCTGGTGTGAAAACGTAGAACTCTGCTCCCAGGCCTTGCGCTCTTCCCTGGAACAATATTTAAAATTAATTGCTGATATAGGGTACACTACTGATATAAGAAGGAAAAAGTAAGGAAAACCCCTGTGCACGCCAGTTAAAAACTTCCAATGATCATGGCCGTTTCGAAATGCATTCACACATATTTTTGTGGTGCTTAAGCATTTTGAAATTCCGTGAACTATTCGTCCTAATAGTCAGTTAAGTTTGATTAAAAATATAAAATGTAATACATTCGCACCTTGGACAAAAGATATGACCGGAACGATTTCGATTCATCAAATCGAATGACTAAATTTGCTTTCGGCAGTTCCAGCCCATCCTCCAACAATGAAGTACCGACCAAAAAATTAGCTTCCCGATATCTGAACTTCCTAAGTGCTTCTTCTCTCTTCTTGTACTCCATTTCCGCCTCCCTCGAGTCCTTCTCATAGTCTGGATTTGAACAAAGTGCAATCGTAGGGTTCAGCCCTACTAATTTCTTGTCTGCTTCAGCGGCTTGTTTTAAAAAGTGATATCTGCAACAAAATTACGAAATTAGTCATTTCTACTTCAAAAACATTCCAACACAAATATTTTAACAAAATCACGGATGGCTTACACAAGTCTAGCGTTGAACCGATCTTCTAATAAAATGATTCCACACAATGAATCTTCGTTCGATTTATTTGCGAATCGTGCTCTTCTGACATATCTGGGTGGTGGTCCATCTGATTTGTTCTCAGAATTGACTGAGGACGGGGATGCGTCTTCGGCAGTTTGTATCGGTGCAGGTGCGGTCGATTTTCTGTTGTGGCGAGTTCTATTTCTTCCAGTGCCTCTTGCGTGACCCTGACCTTGGCTAGTACTGGGAGTAGGAACTGTCACGTCCAAAGTCTGTTCATTCTGGGCTAGCGGTTCTCCTTCAGATATTTTTTGTGTTGCTGGCGTCGTCACCTCTTCTGGTGCCGAGTTCGAAATTTCGCTGGACGTGATACTGTCAACTTCAGGTGCAGGTATCGGCTCCGCTTTGACTTCTTCATTGGTCGCAATATTCTCTGTCGCTGGAAATTCCTGTCCTTGGTCTTCCACCTTGACCTCACTATTTTCTTTTCCTTCTGAATTTTCCTCTTTTACTCCAGACGTGTATTGAAGTTTCCTCCGCTGCCTTTCATCCATTCGATTCCGGTTGTGTCGCCTTCTCCCGCTAAATCTGCCGCCGCGACCCCCAGACGCAGATTGCTCTTGTTTTTGCTGTTTTAAATAATCTGCGACAGTGATCTCACTATCTTCGTCCTTTTCAGGATCATCACGTTGAGCCTTGTACTCATGTGGGGTTGTCAAGTCAAAACGACGGAGGATTGTGAGTACGGCCAAGAGTTTGGGTGTTGAAAAATTTTCCAAGACTTCAAGAGGTTCAAAGGCTGAGAAAGATTCATGAAAAATAGTTTGTATCATTGCAAACCGAGTGTGAAGAACTCCAAGGAGTAGATAATGGCGGACGTAAGGTACACGTATCTAGAAATCACCAAAAATAAAACAACGTACAAATTAACATGTCCAATTTCGGTTCAATTCAAGAATTAAAAGAGAAAGAAATAGGAATGTTTTAGAATAATGAATACCCTTACGTACCTTTAATTGATTTAATTTGCTATTCAACAAATAAAGAGCTCTGTCTGCACACCAGGGGCCAAATAAATTTAGAATTAATTCAAGATGTTCAAGAACTTTGAGTGGTTCAACTCTTGGATGAGGAATCTTAGATAATTCATCAAGCATAGAATCCTTGTCCTCTTCATTTTCTCCTGCCTCTTGACGTTTCACCATTCTCTTCTCTAATTCATCCATATCTTTATCCTCATAACCCAATGCACGAAGAGCTGTAAAACTATGCTTCATTAGATAACTACGAGTATCTGCCAAAATAGCTCTCACTTCCTCAGTCATTTTAACTGGTAATTGATTCTTCAGAAGGGAAGCAACAGGGACGAGTCTTTCCGTTAGCGGGGCAGCATATCTAAATTGATGAAATTCGATCAAATAATTTTCGATTTCAATCGGTTCAAGCTAAAACTTTCATGATTAATCTTTTCAATAACTGGTCATGAATTAAAATGCTGCACACTACACGGGCAAATATATATTCGTGTGGCCAGTACATTTTGATTTGACCTCCCTCACTCTCTGGGAACTATTTTTGAGTTAAAAAGTAAACAATATACTTTACCGTAAAAGAGCAACGATGTCACTGGAAGTATCAACTCTTGCACCGCAAAGAAGTTCTAGCTGTTTGAATGTTTCTTTCATCCTCCAGAATCCATTTGACTCATGACCGTAGTAATGAAGAAGTGAAACGGAGAGAAAAACTAGACGTACTTGGGACTGCGATCCCTGGAGTGACCTTTTTTCGTTGCAGGATCTGAAAGAAATTAATACAGTTTCATAAGAATTTAGGGAATATTATAGTTAGTTTAAAATTACGACTTTCATGGTAAATTGGATACTTCATTGGTTCAGCATCAGCATATCACCATCAGGCTTATTGTGAGTGAACATTGATAAACTCTTGTTAAGTAACATGCCGTTGTTGTGTCAAACAAACAAAATTCTAGCGCCATCGAGGTGGACGTTCTTCCAAGATAACGAGACAACGTATTCGCTTGAAATTGATAATTTGGACAGGAAGGTGCGTGGAGAATATTAGAATATAGCAGACTGAAATCTTGACCCAAGAATTAGAAGCGCTCTGCGTCACAAAATGTAAGTTTTAACTCACCTGACCAAATGAAGTAATTCCTTCAGTTCATTTCGTTCCTTCGTATTTTTGAGAGCCTTGTGAACGTCGTCAATGACGATAAGCGTGAGATTCTGAAGAAAATCTGCATCATATTCAGCAGAGTCTGATTTTGTGAGCTTAAGAAATTTTGGACAACTGCAAAGGATGACAGCTGAGGTAGCTGCTTTCTCTCTCCTGACAGGTTCAGATTCTGTTGAATTTTCATGTAAATCGAGTGTTGGGACACAAGAGAGAGCTTCTAGAGGAATTTGACAGGGCGTTGGGACATTTGAGGAGACTGTTGGTTTTGGAACTTCAAATTCGTCATCATCGTCGGAGATAGACTCAAAACTGTTTGCTTTTGCATTCGCTCCAGTGACTTTTGCAATCACGCCCTCCTCGACTTTCGCTGCCTCTTCATCGTCTTGAATAAACACAGAGATTCCGTTCGAGCTAAAATAATTTAAAGCATAAATTAGAAAAACTATGTACTCTAAGTACTCTTACAGTATACTAGTATACAGGTTGATGGTAAATCATTCCAAAGGTCGTTACGATTTAGGGCATTAACGTTGGGTAATTTTCATGTCCGCTCGCCAAATTCTACCAAACCTGTATTCATATAAATGCCGATCGTCCTACATTCCGGATACAAACTTAGCAGCATTTCAATTAAAAATAAATGTACAGGGTGTGGTGAGTCAAATGATCACACATTTGAAACTAAATTCCTCCAGTCCTTCCTAAACCATCGAATATTACGAATATCCAACCGATTTGGGTGCCGTTTCAATTGATTTTAGTTATACGGAGGAAGGATTGGCTGAGATTGGGAGGGAAAAGAGGTAACTACGTGATTTTTACAAGCACTCAAAGATTCTAGTTAAAACTTTAGTGCTTGTTCGTTTATTTTGCTGCAATAAGAGCATTCGTTCAGTTTGAAAAACGGAATTCTCTGGAAATATCGACTGCTTCCTACCGAGAATTCCTCGAAATTATCGAAAATCAAGAGCGGTTGGCGACCCCAAGCCCAAATTCTAAGAAAATTAGCCGTAATAATGTGAATTCTTTGCAAAATCTCTGAATGTCTGAATGGTTGTAAAAATTGCTTAATTGGTTCTAACATACCTTCCCAACCAATCACAGCCCAAGCTTCTATATATTCAAATTGGTTTAAAATAATTGGTCATTTTTTATCGAAGTCAATTTTAGTCATCAGACTAAAACTGTCTGATGACCTTGACTTTGACCCTCAAGAATTAACTTACTTGTAATAGAATTCCTTAAAGAGCATGAACGCCAAGAATTGTTTTGCTGGCGGTGGAAGACAACAAGTGACGACGTCATGTTTTCTTGCAGTGTTCAGGATTTCAACTGGAAACTCTGGAGGAGTGAAAAATTCGGAATGGACGTCCACGTGGAAAAATGACATGACGGCCAATGACAAGGATATTGGAGGTCACACAATTCTGTAAACACTGTCACTAATCAGTGATCACTGACCACTGACAATAAATAAGTTATACTAATCCCACCAGTAGTTTTTACCACGACCAAGTTTGACTTTGAATTTCCTAATGACAAACTTTACTTATTTTTTGGGACCAACTCAAGTTGACGTCAAATTTCCGCCAAAAACTCGCATTTGTTTTCTAACCATTGAGTTGAGTGAGAGAATTTGATGCTTTCCAATTCCTTGAAAGTTTACTTCAGTTTATTCCTACTACTAGGGGTACCTTCGTACCTACACCTTCCATCGACCAAACACAACAATTTAAACATATTAATTCACACTACGTACGTTTCGTAATAGGTGACATAGATTAATAATACCTTTTTTATTCTAAAATTCAATCAGATCAAACTTTATCAGGGTTAACTGTTGTAAACAAGCGGACCGTGTTTAATAAGAGGTATTCGAGAACGAAATGACATCACTTCTAGAATAATGATGAAACCGATGCTGCTATAATAGCTATAACAAAAAAAGACATAAAAAACACGAACAGAATCAGTCAAGTTACCCCTGCCCTACCCCTAGTAGTAGAAAAAATCTTCTAAACCAAGCGCTGCTAGTGCAGGTACGATAAATCAGCACAGCGAAATAGCAGAGGCCAACCCGCACCATTATGCTCCAGTGGACGTGCTACTATTATTGCTATTTAAGCCGGGACATGTCATACTGATACTTCGATACTTCTACAATGTTACTTTTCTTTGATGACGATTTGTTTTTGACTAGAAGATAAGTCTTTTGTGTATTTTTTCACTACTAGACTACTACACTAGTCTAGGCCAACTGGAAAGCCAACCCGCTCTCCGTGACAAAATTCATTTGTCACAGGCGTTGAGAATTTTGCGAATTAAGTCACTCGAATGTAAAATTTCAACACATTTATTATGAATAAAATATATCCCGTACAGGAATAACACACACCGATAACCAATAGTACAAATCTCATTGTCAACATGCATTTCATAACATTCCATTCCTCAATGTCAAATATAATATTTCTCTTACAATTCAATACTTGATTGACTAAAAGTATACTTGTAATCCACTTAAGAATTTGAACACCACATTTGAAATTTTGTTGCCTTCCCTGTTCCCTTCCCATAACATTCTCCCCAAACATCCACAGGTAAGGTGACCAATCCAATTCCGAAACACTGAAAGTCTTCTTTCGTGAAAGTTTTGATAAAAGCTTTAAAAATAAAGGGAAATGACAAAGGAGCCACCGGGTAACAAAGGCTAAAATATTATTCATTGGTGCTTTCATTTCAGTAAGATTGACATTACGATTGGTCACCTTGCAAGAAATCGACCTTAAAACTAAAATCTCGTCCACAATAAATTAAAGCCAGTTATAGAAATAGTTATTTGGATTGGGACCGGATGGTTTGGTTCTTAAGGGTTTGGGACCAGGGTTCGCGATGCCTCAATAGCACATGACTTTGACTGGTGCATTAAAGGCATTGATTGATTCTAATAACTCATACAATTTTATTGACTATATAAGTTACACGTTTTTGGTGAAACGACTTAGTTTCGCAGGAAGTCCTTAATTAGTTGATGAACGATAACCAATTAGCCATTTTCTCAAGCGGCAGGTACATAGGAATACATAGTTTTGGAATGCGAGTGTAAGTACTATTTGGTTTGAATTAAAGTTAATAAATTACCTAGACTTAAGTTTGTAGATTTTTTTTTGTAAATCGTAAATAGTAGTGTGAGAAAGTGAATTCATTCAAGGCTCTTGCTCAAACCCCAATTGTTCCTTTCGGTCATCTCCCAGGAGCGGGATGGAAAGGACAGTCTTTTTCGTCGAGGTTTTCATTACAGAGAATCGACGACTCAAGATGAAGCCAAGAACAGCGGATAATCCGCAAAGAAAGAAGAGAACTTGATTAGCCCTTGGATGTTCAAATTGATGCATCCCCATCAGTCCACCACAAGTCTACAAAAATTAAAAATTAAATATTAAAGTATCTTTTCATTTCTTTTCATTCATTTCTTTTCTTTTCAGTACATTTCTTTTTACGTAAATAGAGATTGGGCGGGGGTTCGATCACTCGGACCAACAAGTGTTGAGTCGATGGACTTCCGGTCTGGTCGGAAAAGAACACAGCTTAGTCCGTGCAGCAAAAAGTAAGCAACTGAATTTGGCAATTAGATATGTTATAGCCATTGACCTCTCGAACAACCATTGTGAAGGTCATGCCCCGAAAAGCTCAACCATTTTAGCTGCTAGAAATACATGGTTCAACTACACTTTTTGATGAATGCGTCACGGATTTCTATGACCACATAAAGTGCATTTCGCTCGATTATTTCTAGACCGAACAGTTAGATTTTTCGGGGTACCATCTTCACAGAAGTTCTTCAGGAAGTTCTACGACATCAAAAATGCAGGCAAATCCAACCGTTTTACTTTTTGCAAACTGAGTTGTATTTTCCGTAGTAGACTAGTAGATTGAATATTTGATACTTACCAGGATATTCATAGGAACTCGGAACCAATTCATGATATTTGCCCTCAGTCCGTCAGGAATGACCTCCCCTCGTAAATAACCGATGGATGGGAAGTAAATTCCAACCGCAACTTCAAGAACAAGGAATGAGAGGAAGAGAAGAACGACAGTTTGTGTCGTTGTTTCTGCAACTGTCCCCTGTTTCATATTGGATGATTGCAAATACTGTGGATTTGCACAGAAAGCACAAGCAAACATGGCTCCAGCCATGAGTCCAAGACACAAAGTAAGGATTTTCTCAGACTTCATTCCGGCTCTTGACAGTAACATAGAGTACAAGGAAGAACCAATCATGATAGCAATCATGAATGTGGAGAAAGTCAGACCGAGTGGTGGATTTCCCGGTTCTAGGACTGGTGTCCACATGAACACAAAAATGTACATGTTGGATTCGAAGATTGATTGAACAAGGCCGAGACATAGGATGTGTGGGTTACGAAGAATTGTTTGAAGTCCTTCCATGCATGAACCTGTAGAAAAAGAAATATGCGATATATTCCTTAAATTTCTTTTTAAAAAAAAAACAAAATGAACAAACCTCTCCAATTCAATTCTTGAACTCCATAGTTTTCATCCCAAGTTCTATGAATGACGAAGCAAGCGAAGAGGAGACAAGGGACTGCCAACATGAACGGAGTCACAGGTCCAAAACCTAATCGATCTGCTCCAATATCAGCCACAACACCAGCAGCAATGGCAAGGAGTCCATTGAAGAAAGTTGCTTTGGAGAACGTTGCAGACATCCATTCCATGGGGTAATTATTTGTGATTGTGTGTTGATGAATGTACCAGGACTCAAAGACAGAGAACAAAATAGACGTAGAGACTCCACCCAAAATCCGTCCGGCAAATAAGACGTTGAAATTCGGAGACAATTTGGTTAGACAACAAACGGTGTACATCAGACAAAACACAAGACTCATTCGTTTTCGGCCAAACCTGAAACACATTTTAAAGAATAAAATCAAAAAATTGCTGGCCGTTTTGAAATGTCCATCAACTGACAACAAAAGATTTCAGGCCAATTTTACTTGATTTGTCGCACGTGTATGCAGTTTAATTTTACAAACGGAAAATTGAGCAAGAATATTTTCCCTGCTCAAAATCCTTGCTGGAAATACTGTGCGTCCGATTAAGAAGAACATTTCATTAGACTCAACTTAAATTGGCTCCAAAACGCATATCTACATATTTGTCTAACCACAGGTTCGGAGAGTACGATTTTATGGAAACCAAACCGCACTACTAAGGCTCAATTACGGCTAAAGTATCATTTCGTTTGCTTCACTAAAATAATAGATTTGCTCACTTATCGGCTAACGGTCCAGTAGCAGTGCCAAAGGTCACGCTGGATGCAAAGCCAGCCAAATACAGAATGGCGATTTGCGATTGAGGAAACCCGTAGTAACTGTACAATCTGTAGACGTATGGTCCTTGAAGCCAGTCTGAGAAAAGTGCCATGAAGAATGGAGTGAAGTAAACTCGTTGGAAGCTCAAGAAATCTGCACTTGGTCCTGATGAGCCGAAATCCTTGTTACCACCATGAGCATGACGATAGAAGAAATAAGCAAAGAGAAGAAGTGGGACGAAGAGCACTTGAACCACGGCAGTGATTGTGAACTCCATCGTAAAAGAGGGTAGAAAACTCATTGCCACGATCTGAGATTTGAAATACGATGACGAAGATCGACTGGCGACGGAAATGTTTCTACGGAAAGACGATATATGAGATTAAAAATATTAGCCTTTTCTATTCAATCAAAACTGTCACTTAATATGTCAATTTTTTAAATTAAATTTGTCGATATTTTTGTCACCCTTGGTAGGAATGTAATGAATACGATTACTTGGTTGGACTTTTTCACCTGACAACTTTTACACCTTCAAGTTCAAGTAAATAAAACGACTCCTAAATTTTCTAAAAATCTTCTGTGCCTTGATTACTGTACCATAAATTTTACTCAAAAAATAGTTGATTCATACCTTCACGTTTTGAGCTCCAAACTCCCGTCGTAATCCACGAATTGCGTGCAACTGCAAAATGAACTAATGTACTTGATTCTGAGTCCACTAATCCTTCCGATTCACACCTGGGATTAAAGTCATAAAAAGATATTTGTAATTGGAATGATTAATTCATGACTCATTAATTAGTTATTACGACGGCGTCAATAACTTAAATGTAGGAGAACCATGCTTTCACCGCGTGGAGCTCGAATTTTGACTAAAAACGTACTAATTTCGTGACTGTGCTCAATATTTCGTACGGCTACACTGCCATCAATTGTGTTATTTAAATCAACTGTTCAAACCGTATTTCAAACAAAACTTTTCTGCCAATAAATAAAAACAATTTAGATAAGCGTCTATCGTTTCTTATCTTGAAAAAAAATGAATTTGGAATTATCGTCTAGTAGCTGTGCCCGAGCGACTGATGCTGAAAGCAAAATTAGGCCTCCAGAAATTAGAACAATGCCAAATGTCTCCGAAAACTCTTGAAAACAGATAGGATTAATTCTTTGAGACAAACCTTCAACATTAAACCTCCAAATCCAATGTCGTAACGTGAAAAATTTAAATTCACATCTACAACGAAGAGACCACAAAAGAGTACGTTTTATTGATCGATGTAGTGAATTGAATGCGAACCGTGCAGTCTACGGTACAATATTCTAACAGTTATTCGCTAAATTCAGCATTTGTGAATCCAAGTGAATAGGAAATGACACTATGACACAATAGACGTAAAATGTCTGGGACGAGAGAGAATCACAACCAGACCTACGTATAAGTACGTACATGTTGTAGTACATAGGTTTGGTTTTTTACGAGATAAGATCGAAACTGGGTGAACTAATTTCTCTTTTCATATTCGTGTAGGTGTAGCCGGTATTATTTACACAAATTGATAATAATTGTATCGTATTTAGACTCAAATCCCATTAGGTAAAATAAAATGATTGTAATAGACACAGGTGTTTGGGACCGCGAGCAATCGTGACAATAATTGTACAGCTGGATAATTGGGGTTTAGGATCAATAAATTCGGATTCATTTGAAATCTGAAAGAGAGTTATATTGTTTAATTGTTAAAAATGCAATCTAATAAAATTGAATTACTTTGTAAAATTTGCCGTTCCACTTCCACTGGAGGACCAGGCCTTCTACAGTTCTACCCTACGAATATTTTTTTTATTCATAACTACTGATAGATTCATAAGCACGTACTTTAGAAAATATGACTGGATCATAATGAAATGGCACTACAATAGGACGTAGTAGTAGTTGAAGAGACAGGAACATAATGTATACCGATAATTGGAAATGTAAAGGTAGGTCAGACAATTAGATAATTCGATATCTGCACAAGTGTGATTTTAATTCTCTAAATTACTGACGATATGAATTGTTTTACATCTATCTAAATATACTCTCATTAATTGGCATCAGATATGGGAACAGGTGCATCTATTCTACTCATCTGACCTAAGAGTGGTCAGCCCAGTATAGTACCGATCCGAACCATGTGTTCCTTAAGCATCGAACCCCTTCGTTAGAGAGGCATAAGGTTACCTTGTACCACCACTATGCTTACATTATTACCATATCCAGTGTTCCGACTGTTATATAACAGGTGGTAAATAATGGTGCTAAATATTGGTAAATAACGTTATGGGAAATAATAGTAAAATGGTAAGAATGGTAAATAATGGTAAATATTAAAAAAC
>JAQGCA010000945.1:0-21236 GCA_034698945.1 Protaphorura quadriocellata
TACATGACGAGGCTATCTAAACCTCTAATTGATTATGTTTTCTTTTAATATTTTCAACTTTTTATTAAAAAGAAGTCTAAAATTTAAATAAAGGGGGTAGGGGGCTCGCACTTAGGCACGCAGGGTACACGTACCCTACGTGTACTTTCAGGTCTGTAAGGGGGGGCTCACGTAATGACACGTATCGGGGTTTTGGAGTATGGCGCTAGGGGTTTCTACTACTTGCGATACCTTCCTACGCGATGTAGGAAAGCAACCAATTCTCTTCAAAAAGTACATGATAATATTTCACTGTAACATTTTTATTTTAATAAGTCGGGCCCAAGACCAGTAAGCTGATTTGAGTGAAAGTGACAATACTTAACAAATATAATTTTTTCCAGGTCTGACCGAACATCAACTGGTTTAAAACTGCAAAATCCTCATGCAAAGGTAGGATCGCATGATGTGGACTTACGAGTCGAAATTGGACAATCCGTCTCGCCGGTGGCTTTTGTCGATTATTCTATGTTATTTAGTCCGGGATCTAAAGACATCGATATGCGTCTTCAATTTCTGGAGTCTAGTTTTGGTTCAGAAAAAGCTGAGGTTGAATTTAGTCAACGGTTTTTGCCGAACCCAGTCTTCAAGACTACGGTAGACAGTTCAAATCCAAACGAAGGTCTCCTCGCCTCATCCGCTACTAGTTTAAAAATTGAAACCACTACTAGTTACAAATCACCTGCACGAGTTGGAACTCCAGTAGCTAAAACAAGACCGGTGTCACCCTCGCTTTTAGAGGGATACAGTTATCGGGCTGACTCACCCGGTACTTTGGAACGTGCCGAGAAGGCCCTTGCTCTCCATCGGGCCAAGGCTCAAGGACTGCGACTTGAAAACAAAAATGGTCAGGGTTTGTGTCATTCCATCATATTTTCTAGTAATACTGATGGTTTGAAGCAATTCAATTCAGATTGATAGGCTTAATATAATTTTATATTTCGAATACAGGTTGTGATGAAAAATATGAGGATGATGAAGGAGAAATTGAAGAATTGCCAGTCTTCAAACCAACTCCTGTACTTGTTGACTTGGATGATGAAGAGATGTGTTTAATCAAGATAAGAACAGATATAATTCAGTCGTCCCAGTCTACGTCCTCTCAGGTAACGAAACTTTGACTAACATTATTGGCGTTGTGTTAAAACTGTTGCTGTAGTTTGATATGGAGTTCAATTTACAAATTAATATTATGACTATCATTAGGCATCTTCATCGTGTGCAAGCAGCAATCGTCTCGTTATTGACTTAGAAGCTGTCACAACATCTCAGGATAATTCCGAAGAGAAGACGGAATCTCAGAGAAATTCCGAATCGCAGAGATCCGAGGTGAGAAAATATTTGCGTCCTTTGATTAAAACTATAAGGTCGTTTTCTAAATTGCTATTCTGATTTTACAGCCGTCAACAGAGTCGAGTGGCATGTCAGCAGTAGCGAAGTGTCGTTCAACTCAGCAACCTCCGCCATCCCAGATAACAGAGGTGAGAAATTATTTATTCCATTATCTAAAGTAAAAGTTTATTACATTCACCAATTTAAAGCAACGATAATTATGTACAGACATCTGGATCAACTGACCGATTAATAATTGACGAGGATTCACAGCGACTGTCCCAGGACTCTCAGGACACAGGGGTAAGAAATTATTTGCACGATATTATCAAAATTATTTGTAAGAAAAGTGGAATGGGCATTGGGTAACCCAAACCCTTATCACCTCAACCTGGTAAAGGTTCGGATCTCGCACAGACAATTTATATTGGCTGCTTTTGAATGGGATTTACTTCACGGTTAAGCCATTCCGTTACGTGAAATCTGGATTGTATGGACTTGTGCTATAAAAACGAATTTCAATTAATGAAAGTTTAAAACAATAATTTTAACATTATTAATTCTCAACTCTGATTGCTAGGTGTCAACTGTATCCAGTGGTAGGCTTATAATTGATGAGGGCACGTCACAAGAGACCTTGGACTCTCAGAGTACGCAGGTGAGAATATTTACTGTATTAGCAAAATTATTTATCAGCGGCAAAGTAAAGTACTGGCACTGGTACTGGTACTAGTTCACTAACTAGGCAATATGGTGGCCAGGATAAGGGTTTGATCGCTCGGGCAATACGCTCTCATTTATTTCAGCTCACGAATATTTTTATACAATTAGTAGCTAACTTATTAATTCATAAATATTTTTGGCAGTATTCCCTGCCATTCGACGTTTCTGCAATGCTGGACCCAAATGCTGTACCAGATCCCAAACACCTTGGTATATTATCAAAGTGTTTGGTGTCATCCGTAGGGAACGTCCTGGACGGGGATGAATTATTCCTGACACTGAAGACTAAAGAACTGGCAAAAAAGGATGTGGAGTATGAAAAGAATGTTGCGAAAGTGTGCAAGAAGTCTGATGTGTTCGCTCCCGTCGATCCGAAAGTAGTAGAAGATTGCAATGATTTGTCATCACTTACTAGTGACGAAGTTACTAGTTCCGAAAATTCACCCATGAAGAATACATGTTACGATGGAAGAAGCCCACTGAAGGCTCGATGTGCGGATCCGGGTGAAACCCAAAATATTCTTGACTATGAAGAGATTCTCATAGAAGATGACGAGGACGAAGATAAGGAGCCTGCTATCGAATCGGACCTTGCTCTACCCCAAGAAAAAAAACGTGTTGGGATCTACATCAATGAGTTTAGGGAGTTACCATCGACGGCCAATTTTGCAAAAGGCATGGTGGATCTATTATTACATGAGCCAAGTTCGACTGGTAGATTTGACAGAGTTTTGAACATACTTAAAAAGAAAAAACCGGTTGAGCCATCAAGATGTTTTGCTCGTCGCGAATTTCCTGAATCTCCACCAACGTAAAAGGATTTAGAGTTAAGGATTCCGATTTTCTTAATAAGAAAGATATCAGTCGAGTTTCTTCAGAAAACGTATTCATAATTCAATCAATTGTTCATAACTTATTGTAGAATGTTTTACAAGCTTATTCTTTTAAAAATTACTGGAGCTGTTAGGTTAAATGTGTTCATTTTGCTGTACTTTAGTTAAAACAAGTTGGCATGTTGAATATATTTCTCAAGTGTTTATGAAGTATGCTCGCGGTTGGTTACTGCCAATGTAATATATACTCCTAATATTTCTAATATTAAGACAGAGCTGTCCGACTGACCTCTTGAAAGTTGATCGCTAGTTTTTTAAAACTAGAGTGGTGGAAGGAATTTTTTAGGATGACTCCGAAATCAAAGTCAAAGTACAACTTTCATTATTTGGAGCTGCGCCAGACCAGATTATTCGGTATTTGGTTTTTGTGATATTTGACCAAAATACGGAATAACCAACCGAGCAGTTCTATATGGTCTCTAAACAATTCCGAAGTCCAAACTTTTCTATTTAGCCCGGTGCTGAGTAATACTAATTAGTGCAAACCCACTTTATATACATTCTAAAGTACAAATGAAGTGCAACAATGATGGGATAGTATTTTTGTCACATGAGTCTCGACTAACGAGCAAGTCTGTGGGTCAGACCAGAGGTAATTTTCTAGCGTTAGAAAATACTGTATTCAGAATTCACTGCGCATTCTTGTTAAAATTAATTTGTGGGGGATTCCCATAGTTTTTTAAGATAAAGGTTGAACTGAAAATATCTACTATTAACGTTGTAGGATTGTCACTGGCTTTGACCTCCTCGTCTAGATCGAACCCTAGATTATACACTTGATCTTTACAGTTTCACTGTTACATTCGATTCTTGCGAAATCACGATATTTATAATCCGATCCAATATAGCAATGGTTTAATATTTATATAATTTCTGTATTCGAGATGTAAATGATATGCGTATTTTACTACTACATCCGTCTAATGTTGACGTTATGGTGATTGCTCTCTGGAATACATATTATTATACTTGCAGGACAAAGTGAAGTAGATTGGTGTATCGTTCATAATTTTTAGAAGAAAATGAAATAATATTAAGGATTGTGTGAGAGAATTGGTAAAGAGACGGTTATGCATAATAATATACTGCTTCAATTTTAACAAGCTACTACAAAAATCCAGCGGTAGGTAATGTTTATATAATTAAAAAAGCCAAGACTTTCTCCCCTTTTATGACTGACTTCGTATTCTAAAATTGATATGGATAAATTCGAATGTTATTACATTTTGTTATTATTGGATTGACTGGAGCAGAGAACTGAATTTTCGGATATATTTTAATTATTGAATTTTGAATAAACTGCTCAATTCTTATTATTACACCCGGTGTTCAACTGTATATTTTTATTCGGAGTCGCAACTATTATAGTGGTCTAATCATATTCGTTAGGTCAGATTTTAGACAACTTCAGTCGTTGTATCATATATCTCTTGAAACCAGATATTTACGTATCAGATTTGACAGATTTATTTCCAACTTCGAGATCCGAATAGCAGAGCAGAGTCCAACACATAACATCGAGAGAAGATATCAGATCAGACCATGAACCTGAAGTCGACACAAAATCTTAAAGCTATTCAATTATTGTCGTCCTATAGAAAAAAGAAATATCGTCTGTAGATATAATTATTCCTTGTATTAATTATAGGATATTCCTAATTATTACCGCATGTTCAGTGCAACAAATTCAGAGTAGAGTAAGAACTTGCAGAAATTTTTCGGGATGGGTTGCAACGAGGTCGTCGTCGATTTTCGTAATAGAAGACATTTTTACCCTGAACCGATTTTGCGATTTCATTCGTCACGTAGAGATTATCAAATGTCGAATAATCTTTGTTTTCCGTCTCATCCTAGCAAATAATATCGAATGAACTAGAATTTTACAGTTGGAGCAACCTTAATATTCTTGAACTGGACCCCTGAAATAACTAGTCGCGAAAGTTCACAGGCTGAGGCTGATCCGAGTCTAATATCCACCTAGAGTCCCTAGTCTTTTGCAGTAAGAAAACAATATCAAGCAACACTTGTTGGCCTTATTCATCAAATTATTTTATTATCTCATTTCTCTTTACTTCGTGATTACTGGTAAGATACGAAGAATTAGATAAAAATTAATTTCTTGGCGTTGTTCTTAATTTCAGGAATTTGTATACAAACGATGATGATAATAAGTGGATTGACAATTTCATTTGCATGCACTACATTTTTCTTCTTGTGTTAGTTTCATATCCCCGCAGATGTACACTTGAGATCCATAAGAAACTAGAATTATATTAGTTGCTTTGCCTGCCGAAATATCGCAGACCAAAATATCGCAAACCAAAATATCGCGTAGACAAAAAAACAATTGAATCAGAAAGGCTGAAGATTAGAAATATTTTATAGGACTGCTTATAAAATATCACCCACGCGATATTTTGGCTTGTGATATTTTGGTCTACGATATTTCGGCATCGTGTAATGAATCCTCCTGATTTTTGCATTTCATGTCCTCACTCTCCTGCACTTAACACTAATAATATAGAGCACCTGCTTATCCATCATTGCACTTGAACTTATTTGATTGTAATCTTAATCAAAATTATGAACCGAATTCAAAATCTTCAATATAATTTTGGAATTTCAATAGAGGGCCATGAAATAGAAACATTTAATGAAAGAAAGCGCAAGGTATTGGCACTGGAACTCTGGAGTTATTTCAAAAATTAGAGGACAATGGAACGGTATGAAATTATTCAATTTTTATACATGAAAACTAACTTTCCGCCTTGTTTGATCAACAATTCCCTGAAAGATCGTGTGTAAGTAAATATTAAGTCTTGAATTTCTATCAGGGACTTTGGCCTCTTTTGAGTTCCTGTACCAATACAAATTAATTCAGTACTACGCGGCGCTAGGCGTGACTGTTTATAACAAACTCCTAATTCGAAGGGACCTTTCACCTGTCCCCTCCTTACTTCACTTGTTTTTTAATACTTAAAGGGGCTTGACTCAACAATAATAATTAGCTCGAAGAGCAATTAAAACCTATTTGCGAGGGAAACATTCATACACCAAAATATACGTTCTACAAGTAAACGTGCGCGTTAAAATACCGTAATCTCTTTTAAACTCCTAGCATTCAAACTCATACACGTGTCCCTAATAATTTCAAAAGACTTAGTTCCTTCAAGTGACTCTAAATTCAATTTGTAATCTCCTTGCATCTTGCAAGTGTACCCCTAATTTTCCATTCATTCATTCTCGTTAATTGTATCGGGCTAAGAAATTAATACCTTAATATTACAGCAAAATTTCCAAAGAGATTTAAAATTTTTAGAGCCGAACCGAAGGATTAGAATTAAATACCAATTACCAATATGTGCCAATAACAGTAAATTAGATAAACATAATTAATAAGACTCTCATGGATCACCAGCAACGTACAATTAGATTAACCACTTCCTGATTGGTTTGTCTAGCAAAATAGCCTCCCGCATCTTCAGTATTTCTACAACCGTCTAAGTACTAACAGAAACCATAATTTCATTCGAATTAAAATTTTGGGACTTCTTAATATCTCCTGAACTATACTTTATAGAGATTGACAGAGAGAACAATGTTTGATTATAAGTGTGGAGATTTGAATCTGATAGTCAAATTTTCTTAGAGCTGTATTGAGCTAAGCCCTGAATTCTGGAATATTAGGAATAAACTTAATTGAAAAGAGGAGACGTTTCTCCGCTTGATTTTTGTACAATGTAGTTATGTACACATATATACAGATTATAGTCCAGCTAGGTTGTTAGTTTTTTTTTGCATACGTAATATTATTATTGATCACAGACGTTTTTAGGAAAACTGATCAAATTCGAGTTCAAAATCAGAATGCTCAAAAAAAATTAAACTAAACTAAAATTTGGTGAATATTTTAGATTTTAGTTTCACGATAAAGTGAAACGAATTTGGAGAACGAGAAAACCAGCCAATCTTCAATTTTGGAGAGAGCGAGAGGAATAAATTGAAGCCAATTGAAGTGTGAAATGGTGCACGAAGAATTGTTTTGCAGTAATGTGTCGTTTGGTTGAATGAATGGAAGTTGTACCGGGTCGATTGTCGTTAGAACATAGCCGGAGCTGGTGGATCATAGCTTGGTCCCTAAAAATGAAAAACAAGGTCAAATAAGACATCTTGGAATTTCGTTCTCTAAAGGCTACGTAGAATTTCGAAATTCTGAGTAGGACTTACAGATGATGAGTCATCACGAGCCTTGGATGGTGGGTTTGATGTCTTTGGGCGCATAAAGTACAAGATCAAGGCAAACATGAACCACAAACCAATGAAGAACATAGCCATGTTCCCATCTTGACCGCCATTAGTTCCTGGACCTCCTGGTGCTGATTTTAAATTAAAAAATAACTGATTAGTTAGACAAAGGCAACTAGTTTCTCATAACTAATCTGAACTATGAAAACTATTCGGACAGAAAATTGAAATCGGTCTTAATTCTACGGAACCAGTAACATTTGATTGGACATTCTGCATGTGATTCCGGATTAAGAAATGAAAAGCGTTCGCGTTGACTAATTCGTACAGATATCAGCACAATATGTGTCAGATGGTGCCGACATATTTTTCAATAGTTTCTGACGATACATCAGATACATTCAGATTTAAAATCAGGCGTCGTCAAGTATTGCGTGGAACATTTCGAATTCTGTCGTTATCTACATATACTATGCTGTGAATCTAAGCGCATGCTAGTATACTTTGACGGACAGATAAGCTACCTACAATTTAATCAGCAGTGGTCAAATATACTTTTTTGTCAAGTTTACTGTAAAGATTAGAATGGTTGTTGCTTAGAATTTGGTGAAATAATTGTATTGTTTTTGTTAATGTCAATACTAATCAAACTGATAAACGGATTGTTCAAAAGAACAAGACTTAATCAGACACTCTAAAGAGGTACAACATTTACAGCACAGTATAATGCATTTTGATCAGCTGGATAGAATTACGAAATACAAACATGCGATTTTTCGAATATTATATAGTTCTATTCATGGAAAAATAATTGTACGTGTACGCTTCCTCGAAACGAGTACAATTGTATTCATATAGTTTGAATTGAGTGTTGTAACGTTTTACTACACTTACACTAACTATCAAATCCTGGCATAAATTCATCATGTGTATATCTCATGTACAATGTGTCTAACTATAACTGGATTAGTTTAATAATATTCTGAATATTTGATGTTTGCTAAAAATGTGCAATGTAAATTTAACCTTACTAGCTACTAGCTACATTATATTATTGTTGAGCTTTATGCTCAGGCTGTGGTTTCAGAAAAGATAACGACTACGTGGCATCTAAACATTCGGTCCTTCATTTCCTATGAAACGCACTCGCACTACACTTACTATACTTTGTCCTATAACTGTTCATACAAAATGACGCAATTGAAGTGCAAAGCAAATATTACCAATTAATGTGCAGGATGGATTGCGTCAACTTTCAACTAAATTGTCATTACTATCCAAATCCTATTAAAATGAGATAAATTAATTACGCGTCACTTACTTTCAGTAAAGCACTCGTTGTCAGTGCAGTAGTCTTGAGTCTGTCGAACCTGTAGAAAATACAAAAAAATGAATAATTTGTCGTAAATTGCAAATTGAAATTCTTCAAATAATCTTTGGAATTGACATGAAGGAAATCGGTTTAGTTCCTATGAATCCTATGTATGATATTTTTAGCACATATTTGCATGCAAACATAAATTTGCACCATTTACATATTATGATCCTACACCGTCACGTCATATTTCCTGTTTATAAAGATTTCCCAACCAATCAAAGGTTGCATGGTTCAAGGTTTATCAATCTTCATCATAGTTCAATTCAACGTAAAATATTATGTTCTATTCAAATACAAAACTACATAAAGTCGTACCATTTTAAATCTTAGTTCACCAACAACAAACTAACCAACCCGGGTATACTTCCTAATAAATTCATGAACTTCCTGGTGGTGTTGGTTATTCGGGTCTATTCAGTCTACCTGTCTGATATTTCCAACTAAATGCAATGCATTGATGTCGGAACGCACTAAGAATTTGATTACATTTACATTCCATGTTTCAATTTGCAAGCATACAAAATGTGACCTCGATTTGATTGACTCCACCCTCACCGTATTGATATTTGTCTTAAACATTAGGTTAAAACATCTGCGGCTGTTTCTAAAAATGGGTAATACCGATTCATTTGGAAAGAAGCTAGCGGAAAAAACATTTGTTAAAAGAATGACATCGGACACACACTATGTCTGCCAGATGGATCCAACACCTAACTAAACCAGGCAACGAGGGCAGCCTGCATAGCCAGGATACAAAATACTTTCACAGTCCGAATCATAAAAACAATTAAATGTCCAGTTTTCAGTCTCGCTGATCATAAATTGTCAGGACGTTTTAGTTTTCATACGTTATCGTCAATCCTGTTTGACTTTATGAATCAGAAACCATCGATAGGGGCATTTGACGAAATTGGTTTCCACCCAAACGTTTTATGTTTATGAAACCGTAAGTTGTGGAAGGCGGTACATTACTGATTATTAATAACCAGATAGTGTCAATTGAAATTGATAGCAATTATTGGGAAAAACCGTTATTATACCAGAAATATGCACGTACGAACAACGTAGCATATGGGAAATTTATGCATGCAAGCAAATATCCATTTCCATAATAATCCATAATGCCATGTCCGCGTACAGATGTTCAAAAAATTCTGTCTTTGGCTGGGTACTTAATAATTAATGTACGAAGTTACATACGTAGGAAAGTGTAGTTAACAAGGGTATTATTTAGCTCCTTATTTCCTGAACTTTAGTGCTGACATTTACCACACCAATTTTTTATGACCAATTGTTGTTGTCCCTAAATGACGTGGCTGTCCCTGATCGGACATACGGAGTCAACTGAATTTAATGACTGTTCCAGTTTTATTGACCTGATTGATTGATTGGAAGAGAAACGCATTTAATTACTCCTGCTATTTCGCCTTGAAATTAGTCACCTCTTAAGAGAACAATCATATCTCCATCTGGAGAAAGTACGATTTCTAAATTCTAATCCAATGAAGTCAGCATTCTGATTTCACCGAAATTTTATAGTTTTATGAAATATTAAAAGAGAAATAGATGTTTCGTTAAGGGCGAGCAGAAACATGTAGTTTGATACGTCCTTTATGGATTTGACCTCTGTGGTTAACCGAAACACTAATTGTACCACCATGTTTCGCCATCACTCCACATTTTCGTTAATTGACAAACTAAACCAAACTTAAAAAATGTCCCCCAATATGGCCTAGAAAAGATGCGAACCGCCCGTTACAAACTGCATCATTATAGGTCTTCTCTAATCCAATTTGGATTATATTTGTTGACACATCTTCGCATTTGACATCATGTCAAATGTACAGCTTCGTCTTACCAATGCAATACCTTACTTGGCTCTTGACAGATATGCTTCTTTATGAATCATTGTTAACCATAAGTGATAAGGCATCACAAACCTAATTTGGTTCTTCTGCTTGTATTGATTCTTTCAATGCATTTTGACTCTAAATTTCGGGTCAAATCGAAAGACAGCGCATATTATGAACGAAATGACCGAAAACTCCTTAAAAAAATTTACATAATAACTAATCCCAGGATAAATAAATACGAATATGAGCATGAGCACGCAGATTGAGCATGTAAAAGTACTTCAAATTAAAATTACGTCATACAACCTGATCATTATTCACTCTTTACATCCTAGCGTTCCTATGGCCTAGCAAATGTCTACACACGGCTGTCCCATCCATAAAAAACTTGTTTTCCTTCTTCAAATACTTTGTAGCTTCTCATAATATTAACCACTGACCACAAAATATTCAAAACAATGTGTACCAAAGTGGCCGTTTTCTCTCAAAACCTTGAATATGGAATGTGCGATCAAAATCAATAAAATTTTACGAAATCACCACTAAAACGGGTGTCAAGACTTAAAAATCAAGCGTTCCCAGTCCCAATTAAGGCTCAGAAAGAGAAATAGGCTTCAGTGTTGGTCATCTTAAAGACCAATAATATTTACTAGTTCCAACAATATGCTATGATAATGTCACCTACGGCCAAATCTGCTTTCCACCCTATTCTAAATGTTAAATTATGCAAATTTTGTGGTCGTAGTATGATTTTCTTGACATTACAGGGCAGCCAGTTAACTTTTATATCGAACTGATCGAACTCATTAACTCTTAAAGAATGTTGTATGAAAATTAGCCCGATTTAAGGAAATTCTGGTAATTTAAGATTCTAATTCCTGTATTTCCCGAGCATCGCCATTAGCCTATCAGTTGTCAGTTATCATATATTATTATCAGTTATCAGTTCGATTTATGGAGGTTTGAATGATATTATTATTCAAACTAAATTGATAACTAAATTGAGTTATTTTGAATGATATTATGATTGACTTACAATGTTGACGATTCTTCTTGTGGCCAATTCATGGCTCCAAACGCATTCACAAGGGTCCATATCACCAGGATCCATGTTTTAACTGGTCAGAGGTCAACTAGACAGCTGGTTCGTTATATATTATTTTTAATTGAGGACGGGACGGAAGTTAATGTTTTGACTGCTGAATTAATTCTATTCGTCTCACCACCACAGTACTTGAATGAAGATTGACGAGATTCTCTGAATCCAATTTTTTCTGTCCTGTGTTGATATCCTCCCATGCAAAATGAGGGACTAAAAGAGCGAGAAGAGGATGGAGGGTGGTCTTCGGCAGGTGGAACAGAGCTGATTCGGCTCAACTCCATTGGCTCAATTCTTGTGACGAAATGACAGTTAAATCACTAATCATAATATTTACCAAAGCACTGGTTAACAGCAGTAGTTAGAGGGTGACATCTGGTGACATGGATTACAGTTTCTATGACAACAAACTCTGTTTATTTACGTACATAATAACATAAATACTGATTACAAGCCCCCGGGCTTGTATTTAGTTAGGACAATTTAATTAATGATGTCTCTTCAGAGCCGGAATCAATGACACTTACTGTTAATTCAATGTGAGGAGTTGATGACTTTAATCAAGTCCAAAATCAATATCCTTATGTATCAGTACATTTTAACAACAATTAATAATTGTTAATTATGTAATTAATAATTAAATTCTGTCATTAATTAATAAAGGCACATTTAACAGTAACATAATACATTGCAATTTCATCCCAATATTCCAAAAAGTCTCTGACAGTTTTCCAATTTGTCAAAACCCGACATTGTATTATGGTCATTTCATAAACTACGCCAAATGCAATCTCAATATTACCCCTGATTGGGGAAATGTCAATTCTGGTTATGTTATGTTAAGTTAGGTTAGGTTCTGTCTGGACCAATTTTTACGGAGGGATTTGCCGGTTAAAACGGATTTCGGGTTTTATCGGTAACATACGATAATGTTAAGGTTAGAGCAAGAGGCAGACTTTCACCACTTTCTCCATATGAGATACGATATGAGTCAAAGGAAAGATATCCGACTTCCGTGCGTAAGGGCCTAGCTTGACGGTAGTTATAGTATAGCAAGTTATACAACTGCTGTCAATGACCGATTAGAAGCCGTGGCTTAAATAGTGGCCGGGATTTAAATAGAATCATATCTTTATTTACCCGGACATTTTGCAAATTGGTCTGGTCCTTTCGGAGAAAGTGGTAAATATATGAACAACTTTACATGAACAATATACAATTCCGGACTTCTATGCGATAATTTACAGTTAGCGCAAATGACAATTTCGAAGCCAGGGATACTACTGATTACTGATCTGTATCCGAACCTTAATTGTCTTCTAGCCAAATCCGCGCGAATTTTTCTTAAGAAACTTTATAGTTCACATTCATTTTGCTTTATATGTTAAACCCTGTAAAAAGTAAATGCATTCCATAGAATAGAAATTTGATCCGGTCTGTGCAGTGTATTTTAAAACTGGGATTGTGATTGTATTCGGTCCCGTTCGCTTCAATTCCTACGATTTACCATTTGTCCTGGCGTGTAATTCGTACACATATTTTATTTGAATTCTGCTCCCAATTTTGACTTTGACTCGGCCATGCAATCAGTTTTTAACTGATGTGCTGTACAATTGTTCAAAGTTTGTATTTGGTCGGTTACCTTTATCTTCTCTCGAAGCTACTCGATACTATCGGCGTTTCCTGGTGGTACCAATACCAGTAGTCTTAACACATTTTTCATTTTTAACAAAAATAACTGACATTTTACACTGGATCTTGTTAATTATCGCTCGAGTTTTAACTCAGAATGCACTTTGTATACATTAGACGTGTGAGTTGGAAGTTGGAACTGTTCCCGAGTAACACCAACCATGCAGTGCCCATAAGTCGAAATATTTTAGAATGATTTCAAAAACTTAAAAATAAATAATTTTTAATTCAAAATGAAACAATCCATTCCATACAGGTAGACTTTAGGTGTATTTCGAATTCGGTTCAGGTTATCATTTGCACTTGCAAGACCAAAATACTTCAAACCATCAACCATCGTCATAATCAGTTACTTGCCTCATCTGTTACGTATGGATATTTTGAGGACATATAACATTATGAAAGTAACTCGAATCTGTCCCGATCTCGTGGATTCTGAAACGCGAGAACGGTTTAGTTTTGAAGAACATTAATATGCAAAACTGAGAAGCTGAATGCAACGCTAAACGATAAAAAAAATTATCTGGTGGAATATTTCTGAATCATCAAATACGTTTTTTTTTAAATTCGGGCAACATCGAATTCGAAGGGCTGAGCTTAAGCTTAAGTTCAAGTTATCCTTTCGTGTTTTACACATTACAGTATCTGGAATTAACAGGCCGTTCTTTCATATTCAGCAGGTAGTTTACTGCAACAACTTGTGAATTCATTTAGCACGAGAGCCCAACTACTATTGCCCGAATAGTAAGGTTATCTCAAGAACCGAAGATCTGTAACTACTAAATATTCACAAGCACGCCCACTCTGCTGCGGTAGAAATGAAAACAGAGTGTTCCTTACTTGCGGACACGGACATTTAAGTGAAACTGGGTCACCACCTTGACCTGAACATTGATTTTACTGGGCCGATCCTGATTTATTTCTATCTGAAAATGAGTCGAGTACATATTTAATGAGATCTGGATCGCAGGGTCATTGAATTAGTAATACGAAAAGGTACACGCGCACGCGATGTTCATTGAATTGATGCCATTCAAAATTTTGCTCGAATAATAACAAGGAAAAATGACTTCAGGTTTTGAATTTAGCGATTTAAATGCATGGCTCATTGGCCCTGAATTCATTGACAATGAAATCAAGACTCCCGAGTTTCTGTCTAGGAATAATTTGATCTATTTAACGATTGTTGAACTTGAATTGAATTAAGTTCACATTCTTAGGACACTGACGTAGATCGTTCACAGTAAGTATAAATATTTGGACGATCGATGTATCTTCTATCAGTTCTGATTCTCCGAATTCAGTACTCTTTCAAACTTCAAACATAATCAAAAATTTTCCTTTGAAAACAAAATCAATTACAAATCACAATGAATTTTATTTTCGTCTTCTTGTCACTGGCTTCTCTTACCTGGGCGATTGAAAATGAAACGGCTCACTTTCAAGTTTTTCCAAAACTGAAGGATTATGCGGAGAAAACCAGGTGAAATTATTTCGTATTAGCTCATAATGCGAAATTATTATTAGCAGACCAGATTCGAGTATCTGATTTTGATTTGATCTAATCTACTCGGATCATTGATGGCTATCGCTGTGATCTGTTCGGACTGTAGAGTTTTTGATAATTCTTAAATATATTGGTTTTAATATGTGAATATCTTTCATCTTCAGAATTTCGAAGCTTCACCCCGATTCTAAAGTGTCGATTACGGTTGGAGAGAAGAATGGATTCCATTACACTCTGAGTGGTTTCACTCGATCCTATGAAAAAGTCTCTGTGTCTGGAGAATATTTGAACAATGAGATCACTTCAGATGGCTACGCTTGGTTATTCCTTGGCGTACCGTCAGGAGTTGAAGCATTCCAATATCGATACAATCACAATCATATGGAGGTCATGACCTATAATTACAAGTATGACCAATTCTTGTTTGAAATCATTCCCCCACATGTCGTGGACGTTGGAATCTTAAGAATCAGCCAATTCAATGAAACGGCTCTCCTTGTATCTGGGCCATCTCGAAGTGCTCTTTTTGGATCCAAGGTGAAAGAACTTAAACCAACTGAGGAACCTACAACCCAAGCTGTTTAAAAAACTGCTATTAAAAAAAGTTGAAATTCAGCATATTTAATTTATAAATATTTATTAACTGTGCAAGGCGGAATTGACCAGAAATAACTATACATACACATAATCTACATACGTAATGATTATTATGCTTAACAAGATTTGAGTCGCCAATTTATTTATTCACTAAAAATTAAGGAAGAATACCATTAGCTCGTGTGAATTCGAAATAAAAACATAAAACAATGTTATTAAATGCGATGAGGAATACTATTTATTTATTTCATTAGGAGAAGTATTGGTACGACGGTACGGGGGTTGTTGGTGGGAGATGAAGATAGGATTTCAAAAAACATTTTGATTAGACAAAGCTTTGGAATTTCAGCCAAATCGTTAAAAGAACAAAGACAAACAAACAAACAAGCAAAGCGCTTTGTAACGTATTACCAGGTTGAAGGTACTGAGATACATATGTATAGTTTTGACCCTTAGATAAACTGAAAACTGACTTGTATTATGTGTACTATAATCGGTATTCAGTGAAATGATGATGTTCTGTCCTATTTATTATTGTACTGACTGAACCAGAGAAATGTATTGCGTTTTTGACTATATTAAAATTACTGATTTCGGTAAAAAATGAACAATTTACATTTTTAAGTTTGCTACTCGGTACTGCTAATTTTTAGGAAGATTATTCGGTATTTTATTTTAAGTATTGACCATGTCAATTATGGAAGATATTTTCAAGTAATCGTATATAAAACTAATGAACAGTAAATAAATCAATGGACATGACATACACTATTTTTTGGTCCGACTTTTAATACTTCACACTAATGCCCATATGACAATTCATTTTTTTCATTGCGATGCATAATGCATAATATTCAATGATTAATGCTCATTAATATTGAGTACATCATTTAAATTTGTGTACAAGTATTCTTGGACCTATTTTCATATTTGTTGCTTGATGAGAATTTGAAGGAATTTGAAATTGATTGAGTTGAATTGAGGTGTGTAGAGGTTCTCATTTCTTTGGGAAGATGAGTAAATTGTAAGCCTCATCCAAAAGAGCTTGAGAGATGATCATTTGTGAAGACGGTGGGCACAATGCGACCTGGAAGAATGAAATGCAATCTTTGAGGATTTGGATGGCCTCCAATGCTTTATTATCAAAAACGAGTTCATCAGCTTGTTCCATCATAATTTCATGATGAACAATGTGTTGCTTCAAAATATCCATTTCAAATGATTCTTCACAATTTCCACAAACTCCGAAACCAGCAGATGCAATGAGGACACATTTATGAACCTCTGACCTCCGTGAGAATACAAATTCAACTTTGCATGTAGGGCACAAATATTTCATTCCATCCTTCAAGATTTGATCCAATCTTGGCCATTGGCGTTTGCATGCAATACAATTGCAAATAAAGTCAAAATTTTGTGAGAGATGATTTTGTCTTGCATTCGTGACGGAAGTTGAGAAAACACATCCGTAGCTCAAGAGGAGTTCATCACCAGGGTTCAATTGACGATTTGAAATGATAGCGATTCTTCCATTTGGTAATTGTTCACGAAGGACAGTAGGATCGCAAGAATGATTGAGCATATCAGTTAGAGGGTAAATCCCTGAACCAATTTGAGTATATTCTTGAGAATGAAATTTCATGGAATGTGAATCAGGAGTCATGTCCCTGTTTTTCTTTTCATCATAAATTGAACTGGTGTTCAACGGAAATGACACAACGTGCTTGAGGAGAATTGAGGACACGAAGTTAATGAAGCTTCCACGCTCTGATTCTTCAATTTCATCAAAAAATGAACTTTTTTGATCCAAAACATGGACGACTGACATGGCCATCCAGGTTAGGGTTGGCATTTGTGCCGTAGGGATACGGCTTGTCAAATTGAGGATGTGTGAATAAGGATGCAATTTCCCGCAATCATCAATGATTCGGAAGCACTTGGTCGATTCCCACTCAGGTTCGGTGATTGAGCTCAAGTAAAGGTCATGAAGAAGTTTCGGACCAGCCTTACAAAGTGCCTTGAGAGATAAGTGCATGTTGCGGTCTACATTAGTGGCATGAAAGTATGGCAACAATGGACATTCGTGACGGTGGCCATCCTGATGATCCTTCTCTTGGCATGACGAGGAACAATATGTCACCTGGAAAGACGTATAATTCGATCAATGACCTTCGAAACGATACCACTACACAGGTCTTTGACATTGAAACCACAATAATATAGTGCTCTAGAAGGTGGACGCTCGTTAAGGAATGTGGTCTCACACAGAGGTTTGTCAGTATGGATATACTGAAAGCAATACCATAAGGATTTTTTTACATTATTTGACCGGTCGTTAAAAACAGATTTGGCATCTCGAATTTGCACACGTTTAATAGTCCTTGACTTGACTTCCTATACTGATAATTTCATTTATAACTTACAAAGGTACATCCTGGACAAGCAATGACGGACTTCAATTTCTTGTAGCAATGGGCACAGTATTTCATTTCCCAATTCAAGGCATTCAATGGAAGGCTTACAAAAGGGTCCTCCAACATCATTGTCGTACCTTAGGAGAACAAATGGATATTGTGAATCAAATTTTTTTAGACTACCGTATTTGCCAAATTAGAACTACATTTCTTGCATTCGTTAGTAAGTTGTTTCATTTTAATGATATAAGGAGCCAAATCAGGGCACAGATCCTTCTATTTTCGGAAGGTCTTTCTTATTCGGCAAATTTTATTAAATAATTTTGTTTACCAGTTTCGATCCCAATGTCCACAGTGACATGATTTTCCTTCCCCTCTCCTGGTAAAATATTGATGTAATCCGCCATTAATGGGATTTCTGTATTGGTACCTCCTTGAATCTTAAAGAGTTCAGTCTTCAAATAATTTTGTCTGTACAACTCTTCCTGGTCATTGACCGGCTTGTTCATTCGAACACTTTTCATGTGACGCTTGATCAATTTGAGCTCTAATTTTTTGGAGCACTGATAATTCAGGGCAGCCTCCGTGTCATGAATTGATCCTTCGTAATTGTTGATAGTCAACAAAACAGTGGAGCGTTTCCAGTAAATCTTCCCAGCTTTCTTGGTGTTGATCGGGGCAAAGCAAGCTGCCAAATTGTAGCTTTTGATAGCGTGGGTATAATTGAGACGTTTCCGGAACTTATCACCCTTCTTCTTCAACATCCCAGACAACACTTCATTCTTTCCAAGCACTTTGAATATATTAAAAAATAAATATGTTAGGTTTACCTGTATATTTATGATGGTACTACAAGTATGTACAGGGTGGTTCATAAGCTGTAATCCACCGACAACCTGTAGGCAAGCTAGAATTTCTGGCAATCTATAGACTGGTACCGTTAATCCGAATTAAGGTAGATCATTATACATATATTCAAGAAATTCAACGCGTGCGTTTCTACGATCGATAGTTCTATGGATTTCGACATTCTCAGCTGACAACTAAATACACATACTGTACAAAAATCACAAATACAATAGCCCTACGTAAAAATTACTAGGAAATGTCTCATCCCGTCATCGGTTGTGCCACAGAAAAGCGAGCGAGGCTTCACCATTCCGTCGATTGAAAAAGAAACTCCATAAACCTATTTCTTTTTACCAAACGAAGTTTTTGATAATTAAATTAATATTTGAAATAGAATGAAAAAAAAGAAAATATTTCAATAATACATTTCGAATAAATTTTACACGAATCAAAAACTCAAAATCATTAAACTTCAAGTTTTGACATTTGTATTTCCAACTTTACATGGTGTAACTTTACGCGAACAACACTAAAAGAATACTATTTTAAAATTTTTCATTTACAATAAATAACTAATATTCCAAATTCGCAATAATTTCATCACCTTTCCATGGGAATAATTTCCATAGCAACGGCGGAGTTTGTTTAGGCCAGTTTTATTGAGGCAAACTTCTTTGTTGCTATGAATATTTTTCCCATGCCAAATACCCATACCGCAAAACTTGAGTTTAAGGGGGTACCCCTTAACAGTACACAGTCGAAATGTAGTCATTGCACAACTACATCCCCAGGGGTACCTCCCATGAAAATTTCATCCCGATTGGCCCTGTAGTTCCATAGAAAAGCTCTCAACAAACAAGTGCCAACCCGACTATGGAAGAGAAATAAACTGATTTCGGACAACCTAGTGGAACAGAAAAGCTTCGCTGCACTCCGTTCGCTTCGCTCGCTAAACAAGAAAATCCTGATCATCTAAGATCTAGATTTGTCTGCAGGACACGTTATTAACCACACTTATGTATACGTACGGAATGTAAACATTTGAACCACCCTGTACATTTAGTAGGATTGTATAAAATAAATAATTATGGTCAGTGATATTTCAAATTACAATCATCCACTGGGTCTATCAATTGAAGAAAAGCGTCCACGGGAAAATGTTCTCCAATCATCTCCACACGCCCCATAAAGGTTTCAGCAATCATGACATTCCCTTGAACATCATTTTCAAATATCGTAGTTTGAATCAATTTGGTCAATGAGACCATAACTTCGTAGTCTCCTTTCATCAGATGCTTCGCAATGTCTTTCAATCCGGCTTTGTCCTCACGATGAGTCTTCTGTAAACATTACACATTTGTTTATCGATTAAAATATTAGTGTGCTACCAGTCAATCTGACGAATCTTGACATGTCAAATTAAATTTACATTTACCTTACGAATCCAGTTGAGCATCGACATTCTGATTCGATTTTCACCGTCGATGATAGAATGGATATAGTAACGTCCCGAGTTAAACGGTCAGAATGTCGGAACACTGATCACGTTTTATTTTTATTAATTGGCAAAAATTCTCAAAAAGTTAACGAATTAAATTGTTTAACTTTATTCAAATGCGACTGTGATCGAGGACAGACGAGGATGAACTGATTTGACCTCTCCAGGGTTGGTTGATGTAGAAATGTCCAATTGTTTGTTTTGTTTTTTTTATCGGCGTCATGGTCTCTGATCTTACAATTTCCAAGTTTTAATAAATATTTGAAGTTTGTGAATTAGTTAATAGGAGAGATGACAAAAGTGAGAAATTAAATAATAATAATAATAAAATTGACGTAAGCTCAGAAGAATGGTCATGCAATCAAGAATTTCCCGGAAATAAAATGAAAGCATTTGTTTTTACGTCAAACTTTGGTTCAGTTTATTAAAATTTTGATTTGTCATCTTGTGAGAAGGTATTAAATCATACATATCGTGTTTATAGTACGGAATTCCATAGGACAATATTATTCCTAAGACTTCTAAAACAGGAGTAAAAATACAAAGTCGCTACTCGTAATCCAGCATTGTCATTTCCTTAGAAGTTAGGGGAAGTTATAAAATATCTAGGAGTAACCTTCAATAATCAAATTGTATTAGATACTTCACAATTAATCAAAACGTTATCTGATAATTTAGATCATTTAGTTGGTACTGCGATGCTTAGACCAGATCAAAAACTTAACATAGCTAATCAATACATTTGGCCAACACTTATTTATCCATTTCAAACTTGTCCAGTACATAGAATTCCTAAATCATTTTTAGAGGATGTGGACAAAATTATTAGAAGTGCGGTAAAGGAAATTGTGCAAATCCCTCATGATACTCCAAATGCAATGTTATATAGTCCACGTAAGTTTAAAGGTTTAGCGTTAATGCGAGCTTCCTGGGAAGCTTTTATACAAAATTATGGAATTTGTCTGAAACTATGTCAAATTAATAACCCTTATGTAAACACTGTTCGTGATATGAAGAAAGAAATGGAGGATTCTCTAAAAAAATTATCAGTAGACAATTCAATCTTTGTTAATGCTATTACTAATGTTGAGTATAAAACAAAGAGAACTCAATTAAT
>JAQGCA010000946.1:0-21232 GCA_034698945.1 Protaphorura quadriocellata
AACCATATGACACATACACCTAGATTTAACTCATACCAGCAATATCCACAAATACCGGCTAATACCGGCTAATACCGACGTACATATACCGAACAACTCTTAACCCAAAAAATACATTGCTTAAGCCGACGCTTATACCGAAATATATAAATCCCTTATCCCAAAAATTATCTAGAACTTAATAGCCTACACTTATCTGGATATTCAACAGTAAGCATACACGATTAAAGTTAGTCTATGCGGTGGCGTGGGTGCCTTCGTATACGTCAAATGTTTTACAAGTAGTCTGATAATTAAATATTCTTCATTTTTAGATGGTTCTCCTCACCAAAATAACAGAGGAACAAATTGTTGACAATCTACGGAAGCGTTATATGGACGACTGGATATTTGTACGTTTTATTCAAAGTGAATGCTCTGCCTTCATTCCTTTCTCGAAATGCTTTCTAAATACTAAATATATACAGAAATTCATAAGCTAAACAGAAAGTGAGTGAAGTATGTATAGTCGAAAATAATTCTATTTCAATATTCCAGTCTTACATTGGCCCGGTCTTAGTTTCCGTCAACCCTTTCAAACAGATGCCATATTTCACAGAAAAAGAAATTCACCAGTATCAAGGAGCGGTAAGTCTTTTAACTCAATCAATATTATATATAAAAAAAACTATAGTACAGTTTATTATTACGGAAATCAATCCAGGGGTATTTTGTCCAGAGGAATTTTGCTGTAAATGGAAGAAACAGTTGTTTTAGCATACACTATAAGAACTAAGATAACATTTGTCTACCAATTCAGCATACGACTCATAAGCAAGTAATAGCACCGTTCGTGCATTTGTTCGGAAACAAACTGATAGAAATACCTACAGGAAACCGGCCAGAAAACGTCTATTCTTTATATTTTATTCATGTACTTCCAGTTCAAATTCACTTCAACAAGTCCAGGTCATTGTGAACGTCATCTTTACACTGTTCAAAAACGTACTCAGTCTGTGCTTTTCTTTCTGGTCATGATAAACTCTCTATCGCCAAAACTTGCCTCGACTTGGACTGAAAGGATTTGGTACAGCTCAAATCTTTCTTTCAATACCCTGTGGGATTTTCAATGATCCGTACAGGGCTGTCCAGGGAACTCCCTTTCCGTGTATTCCTAGTAGCACTTCTTTTGAAACGTTAAATCTATGGATTTCAATATTGTTCAGCTTTCAGGAAGCGGAAGATGGATTTTCTTTGTGTCATTCTAGATTTATTTTCTTTGTATGTTCTATGTTGTAGAGGTTCGACATGGCACCGGAACAACATCATTGCAGACAGGCGGTTTTGGAGTCAAATAAAAGACTTGGAATTACTGTCGCACGAAATTTGTACAACTTTTCTCCATTTATACGATTAGACATCCAGACTAGATTTTCGTCAACCTGTGACATTTTCAAATATTAATCACGAGCCTCAACCATTCATAAAGATAAAAGTGAAATAAGCAGACGAGTTAGTAAAAATAAGGCAAAAGAAAGTATTCTTTCTTAAAAGTATTTGGTAGTACTTTCATTCGAAAAAGATATCAGGTTAGTACTCAGAAGTATGAAATGAATTTAAGTTGTCTATTTTCACCACTCTTGTTTGAACTGGGCAAACTTTTCCCCTGTTTGTTTGTCTTTCTATTTATAATTTTCCAGTTCGCATAGACCTACAAACTTGTAAAAAATTCATAAAATTCTCTGGTCAGGATCCCGACTCGAGTCTCCAACCACACATCAAATCAAAGTGTTTCATGACTAAACACCAGTCCCGCGCTTTTCTCTCATACGAATATTGCATGAGTTTACGGAATACAACAAAGGACCGAGATTAGTGGAAATGCAATCCTAAAGTAGTCGAACTGCTCAATTTGTATTCCATTGAAGGGTGGATTCCGTAATGACATCTATTCAATATAATGTACCATGTTTCGAGAGACAAATCACAATGGCATAAAAGATACGAACGTGAACATCAAAGGGCTGCAAAATGATCAAAACCATTATCTCTTTTGTATGTTCAATTTGCACATTTGTGAACTTCTGTTTCTTTTTTCCCCTCCACTACTCTAGGCCCAATACGAAAACCCACCTCACATTTACGCCATCGCGGATAACATGTACAGGAACATGCTGATAGATTCAGAAAACCAATGTGTAATCATAAGGTGAGTCTTTTCACTATTTTTGCTCGAGAGAAAGGATATACTTACCGAGTGCTTCAGCCTTGTCCGGAGGAGAAAGTATTTTATTTTTCGTTTGATGCATTCTGCAATCCATATTTTTTATTAAATTTGATGAGACGGCAGCGCACGTACCTATGTATGTATTTATTACCATAATTTATTCTCTATCTGTACTGTAACAATTCTTATTCTACTCAACAGTGGAGAGTCCGGAGCGGGGAAAACGGTGGCCGCGAAGTACATCATGAACTACATTGCCCGTATTTCTGGAGGAGGTCCAACCGTTCAACATGTCAAAGATGTGATCTTGGAATCAAATCCACTGCTGGAAGCATTCGGAAATGCGAAGACAGTTCGGAATAACAATTCTAGTCGATTCGTAAGAAAATGAACTTCTCTTTCGTTGATTACCAAATGCTTGAATGAGTACTTTGTTTTCGTCCTTACCTTCTCTCCGAAAATTCGATTAACGTTTCCCAGATGAGAGAGTACAAAATAATTAAAAATCAATGATTTGACTCGATTGTTCCGTCGTTCCTATTGTGGCCGTTTGTCTGCTCTCACGCATTGATGCGGAACATTTTGATAAGTAGGTAAGGTATTAACGGTCTGATGAAATGCATACTACTGGCTTGACACTAATGTGGGATAAGTGTAGGTACGGCAACTATTGCTCTTATGAGCAGTTATTTTCTAAATTATATTTACGGAGCGAGGCGAACGAAATCATTTCATAACCAAAGGTTGCACTCAAACTTAATAGTAAATTGGTTTTTCAAGCAGTTACCTTTTTATTCAAATTACAGGGAAAGTACGTTGAAATCCAATTTGGGAAAGGAGGGCAACCGTCGGGTGGTAAAATTTCAAATTTTCTTTTGGAAAAGAGTCGGATCGTTTCACTTAATCCAATGGAGCGGAGTTTTCATATATTTTACCAACTGAATGCTGGAGCAACAGACTCAATGAAGTGTAAGTTCTCCACATGAGTTTGATTAACTGCGAACTAATAACATCATGGCGTTGATATACTTCTTAAATTCTTACCCCGTTTATTACTTCGGAAATGAAAAAGAAAGTTGAATGCTCACGGGTGCGGTGATGCAGAATTTTATTTTCTAATTCACTGGTCTCACTCATTTACATCATATTTTCATTCACGCACAACACCCAAAATAGTCCACAAACTAATATTTGATTTCACACCTGTCAGTCAACATATAATGTGATTAACAGCTGAGCTGGCGTTGACACAACCGGAGTATTTCTCATACCTCACAAAAAGTTCATGCTACCGTGTTGAAGGCACTCATGACGCTCACGATTTTCAAGAAACCCTACAAGGTAAACAACCCTCTATAAATATCATTAATTATCACTTAATTAATTACGTCATAGTTCTCGCTGGAAAGTAATTGATGTTATTAGCGCCCCTACAAGTCTTCCATCAGTTCTGACTTTCTGACAGCTGAACTGCAGACAATGTAGTCTTCGGATGTTCTCTACAAGTAAAGCTATTCCGTTTGCGATCAAATATTTTAACGCGACAGTACCCATGAGATTACAATATTTGGGAACTTTTGGAACATAGTCACAACATCGGTGATTGAAGTTTAATTAAGGCGAATCTTAGGTTCAGACACTTTTGTAGGAAGCCAACAATTTTGGGGACTAATATAATGTATTATGTGTAGAACCCAGTTAAATGTTTCGACCGATAACAAGATTTTACAATATTTCAACAAACCCGTTTGATTTAATTAGATAATTTGCAACCCTTATTGTGATTATTAGTGGGGCGCGCAGGTTTTAGCAACACTCACTATCAACACGAGCAAAAGCACGGCTTAAAAGTTAAATCATTTTCAAACCGCGGAAAGGGGATTATTACTACAATAATTGCAGTCATAGCGAAGTCGTGCCGAAGCCATTCCTCATTTTCTGCATTGTAAACTCTAACTTTGCAAACTCAACGCCACATTAATCTGTAACCCGAATAAACTAAGCTGATCAAATTACTGGTTTTCTAGCCATGAAAATAATTGGACTTTCACCGAAGGAACAGAGTGATATTTTTCACATTGTGGCTGGCGTGCTTCACCTTGGAAATGTTCAGTTTGAGGAATCCGGGAATTATGCATGCGTCAGGGATTCACAACGTAAGCCCGAATAAATTTTAATGATTAACCATGTGGTTTAAATCAAAATAAGGAAAGAAAAATTGCAAGCTTTGCCGATCGGAGTTAGCGCTGACAAACGTACGTAACCTCGAACTGCTCTATCCTGAAATCTGATCTTATTTCTATTTCACTGCTATGGCTGCAGGCGACTTCGTCTTCGTCTAATTGGACTTTGAAAAGTGAGAATCCATCGCATTGTTTGCTCGCATGCTGCTGCTACCAATAAAACTTTTCTCTCACGTGTGGATATTTGACCGTGTCCACATTTTCACTCAGAAGTAAACTCAAACTCATGCATTAGTTCTACTAGACCGAATCTTCGGAGGCAGAGAGACTCTTGATAGAATTTAGTCCATTAATAGAAAAAAGTCTATTGTTTTCTCAGGGTTTTGTGGAGTGCTAAAGTGGTTCTTTACTTACTGACTGAGATATCTGAACATTAGTCTTTCTTAACATCATGCCATGTTTCACTTTACTTCCTCATGCCCAGTATTTATGAACAGCATCTTTCACATTCAGCTGACCGCCTGACTTTTTGGTTCATGGTTCCCTACATTTTGAAATTAATTGGACTTTTTAAGTTAAAGCTCACTGGTTCAACTAAGAAAGTTTGGATTAGAGAATGAAGAAAGTTGGAAGTTAACTCTGTGTAAAGTGGTGAATAACCGTTTATCCCATCCCCGGTTTCTCCCATTGTGAAGGAAAAATTCTATTAGAAATCAAATACACATGTCGTGAAGAACGAACATGACACATTTTTTGATGTATTGGATTCATTTGATTTATTCTTAATTAAAGTGTTCTTCCCGACGCATCCTGATACAATTAAGTATATGTAGGTAGAATGGCTTAACTCATCGTCAGTAACACACACTTTGATAAGTTAGAAAAGTGAATTAACTCATTGGAGAGCTAGCAACACTTTCGTTTTCTGTTGGACATACTATGTCAAAATCAAAAGCTCTCCGGATCAGAGTAAAAGTGTTTAAAAAATAAGTAACTATTCACACGCTTCCAGCTGGGCGGAGGTTGGTCAAAGGTTATGAACAGTCCCTCGTCATTATTTTGGGGGCATTCTTACTATCGGACGGGAGCTGCACGACATCTAATTTGACAAATTTGTTTATGCCACAGAAGTTTAGTGATTAATGATGATGGCAAATGTAATCCTTCCCTGCGATTTTCTACATTCAGTATTGACCGTTGGGGACTTGAATTTATCGATTTTAGTATTTCTTTCTGTAGATGCAACCGACCACATCGTCACATCGACTCCACTCAAAGGTTTCCTTTCTCTTTTCAGTCTTGGAATATCCAGCTGCCATTCTTGACATAGATAGCAATTTACTTGGAACCAAATTGGTGAGTCGAGTAATGGATGGAAAATGGGGACGACAGACCGAAGAAATAGAAGTAACTCTAGGACTTGAACAAACTTTATACACCAGAGATGCCCTGGCGAAAGCCCTGTTCGCACGACTATTCGATTTCCTTGTTAAGGTACTGTTTCGATTAATGGTTTTGTACAAATACAGGTGTCTGTAATTCAAATATAAATAATGCATTCAAGGAATGGATTCGTACACTATTTCTATCACACAACCGTAGAAGCTAGAAAGTACAGACCAAACTCTTTAATTTGACTACTTTATGGAGAAGAAACTGGTCCAGTGCTGCCGAAGGTAGTCCTGTAGTTAGATTCTTTATCCAAAAAGGATTTCATATTAGTCATATATTTTATCAACAAAAAAAGTGCTCCTGAGTGAGCCAGTTCCAGAGGTTGCCCGATTTAAGGGTGGTACAAAAAGTGTTCCTTCACATTTTTCCGATTTGCGGAGTGCACAACAATTTTTTTAATGAAAGGCATGTCTCCTGTACCCTTCCCCCTCTTCGGGGAGGTTAGAAATTTTGAAGCCAGAAGTTAGAAAGTGTCCGGTAAAATTGACTAATTCTCATGACTTACAGAATGACAAATTATTTTCTTTTGACACTTTTAACTTTTTGTTTCAAAATTTCTGTATAACCTCTCCAATCGATGGATGGATCGATGGATGGGTTTAAGCATTCCTTTGTTTAAAATTTTTGTTATGGACTTCACAAGCGAGGAAAATGTAGATGAACACCTTTTGCACCACCCTAAACTAACAAAGAAGTCAGCACAGAAATCCTGAAGGAACGTTTTCTCTGATGGAAACATTCCAAAACATTGACAGAAGTTTCTATCCTTTAATGTACTGCTAGCGTTCTTATTTAGTTCTAGAATACCTGTTAATAAATTCGGCCCGGTTGTTTACAACAGTTAACCCTGAAAGTTTGATCGAATAAAGAAAGCTATAATCTATATCTATCAAGTTTTCACTGTAAGACTTTTCAGTTTAAACGAATCGACATGCGAATCCGAAAGAACAAAAATTCAAAAACAATAAATTTATATTTACACTTCCAAATATCCGAATTCTACTGATCGGGTGACTTCGAATCATCAAACAGCACTGGTTTGATGACTTGCAACTGTAAGGCAAATAATTCTTGTCGTTGATTGGTTGCACTAATGTTTTAATCTGAAAGCTAATTAACGAAATAATTGTTCTGTTTTAGAGAGTGAATACAGCAATGGAGACAACGTCGACTGGTCTGACCGTCGGAATTTTAGATATTTATGGTTTTGAGATCTTTCAGCAGAATGGCTTCGAGCAATTCTGTATCAATTACGTGAATGAAAAACTTCAGCAAATATTCATCGAGTTGACCCTCAAGGCTGAACAGGTAATAATGTCATTCTTGCTAACTTGCAATACATTATTTATTTTGCCCTGGCTTTCCGTACTCTTTCTACGATAAAGTTTACGGCATCTCAATCGTTAGAATTAACAGTTAAACGCATACAAATAAAGATGACCATGTGCAAAAGTTAGCCACACGGTGGATTGGCTTTCCATTAAACTAAGACTTCGAACGCATTTTACCACATATATTTGTTTTTATTTTCGAAGTCTGTTCACACAATCTACTAAACTTTAATACTACAGTCCAGTCACGCAATGCACAATTTCCTGTGCACACTTATACAATACATCGGACAAATATCCGTAGTACATTGATGTAATACTCAATTCACACTACCACCGTATATGATACATTTGTGAGGTTTTTCTGCAAACATGGGTTTACGGACTAGACTAGATCTGTTGTGGAGTGCTCTAGGTTATAAAAAAGATTGTGCACTTGAGGACAGAAATGGAATTACGAAAATGTGCGAGTCGATTAGTTGAAACATAATGCTGAATCAGTAAAATTGTGCAGCAACTATTAAATAGGAATTCTTCATACCGAAATAAGGAGCATCGCGTTGATTTGTATGTTTGTAGCTTCATCTAGTTCGTAGCTACATCAGTAGGCTTAGTAGTCACTGCCATCCCCACCATCATCAGCGCTATTGTAGCTTTGACTACTGACTCCGCCACCCACGCTAGGAGTGTAACTGTTTGTTTGATAACTCGGGCTCGAACCACCGCGTCCAGCGCCTCCAACGGAAGGCACGCGACTTGGACCAGATGAACCACCCCGGTATCCTGCTGGACTTTGTTGGGAAGCAGCCCCATGAAATCCGAATCCGCCCCCACCTCCTTGACCGCCACCGCCGTGTCCACCTCCTGGACTAAAACCACCCTCGCCACCAAAGTCATGTCCCTCCCCGCCAAAACTACCACCGCCTCCACCACCGCCTGGAGAGCCAGCAAAGAACGTATGACCACCACCTCCGTGGCCACCTCCACCACCTGGACTGCTCCCACCGAATCCACCTCCACCACCTGGACTGCTCCCACCGAATCCACCTCCACCACCTGGGCTTCCACCACCGAATCCACCTCCACCACCTGAGCTGCCCCCACCGAATCCACCTCCACCACCTGGGCTGCTCCCACCGAATCCACCTCCACCACCTGGGCTGCTCCCACCGAATCCACCTCCTCCGAAATCACCACCTCCAAAATCCCCACCACCACCACCTCCATGATGGCCGCCACCACCTCCACTGAATCCTCCACCTCCATCATCATCACCGCCTTCATACTGAGGGCGAGCGCTGACAGCCACGACAGCGGCTGCTAAGCAAAACTATATTCCAAAAATTTAAAATCAATTAAAATTTTAAATGACACACTTTAAACTTTTGGAAAACGAAGTCAGGTACGTGAGTGTACTTACAAGTGCGAGTCGCTTCTGCATGCTGAAGCCAATAATTTCAGAAATTATTTGTTATTTGCGTAATGTGAAGATAATCAACTCTTAAATTTCTCGTTATCTCTCTTCAAGTGAGTGACTAAGGAGCCAGTGGACTGCGAGGCTTTTATAGTAATTCAAGCTTAGGGTTGCCTGACACGGTTTCACCCACCCATCGAACATTAAAAAATATATATATCACCAATACTAGCATAGTAAAAAAAATTCCAACAATCTCATTCACCTGAATTGTTCTTAGTACAAAACAGATACTGCTACTTTTAATCCATGAGAACTATAATGTCATTTGTCCCATGCATTTTGCATTCATTTCCTTCCTTCCTCTCCCTCATGGTAAAATTCTTTCTTCTCAGACAGTTTATTTCTTTTGATCCCTTGATTAGTACTACTTTTACAATACTGTATACCTTTCTAACCCATCATTTACCACGGAGTTTACAATAACCCGTACCCATCCCATGTGCTCTTAATTTGCTTGTCCGTGCAAATGACATATACATGTGTTTGTTCTGCGTTTGCATGTTCCTACCTAATTTTCTATTATTTCCTAAGTGGTTATCTTCCACTTTCACTTGACTAACGAATGAATGCCCAACTTATTCAGTCATTCAGTCAGTCCTTAATAATAAATAACGGCATGACTCACATGGCGTAAAATTCTTCGTACTTCTAAGTATTTCTTTGCTCTCGGAACGGAAGCTGTTCCGATCACTCTTAATGTCTTGTAGCATGAAAAAAAACTACAATTGCACTGCAACTCCAGTTGTAGTATAATGTCTTACAATTCACATACACGAGAAAAACATTCAATACACGCCAGTTAGTAGTTAAGTAACGCTTTAATCTGGCACGCATCATTTGAGTTTCCCTATCTCTATCTCACTTGAATGACCAAGTCATGCCAAAACCAGCAAGGCTTGTCATTTGGTCTTGAATAACATGACTTATCAAATCATGTTAAGTCAATCGGAAAAGTCAAATGGATCAGTTTTGCCAGTCTACCACGAGTAAAGAAGTAGTTCTCTTTACTATTTATTTGCATATCCTGGCCTAATTCGACACAGCCTCGGATCGGGCTCATTGTTATGCAATAATGAGACCAAGGAAATCCTAAATCTACGCAATATTATGTCATATATGGCAAAAATTATCTTGCGTCAGCCTAAATTCAGATTCTCATACCAGAATTAGTAACAAATTGAGCAAATTACATTCACTCATAAGGCACACGCAAGGTAGCGTTCCTTCGTGCTCAAAAAATTACCTAAGCACACACACATAACAAAAATTTGCACACTCGCAATTTTTTTCTCGCAAATTCCCGCTATGAAATAGAAACCAGGATATCTTACAAAATGAGGCGTAAATATGCAGCAAGCAATATACGTACCACAGTGACTGCAATAAAACAAAACATAGTAGGTACCTATTTATTTCTGGAGTGATAAAAGTTATTTCCTTAAGTAATGCGTGGTAAAAGTGAGAGTAAGCCGGAAATGAATAAAGGAAACAGGAATATATAGTTTGTGTAGATGCAGAAGACAGTCGATCTTTTCTTAATGGCACATTGCACTGGATTGGTTTGGTTTGGATTGGATCGTTTGAATCCCTTCCTCGCCAAGGCTTGTTTGTTTGATTCGGTCAAACCAATTCATATTGCTTTAATAATTGTAATTATTCTACTAGAAAACTCCTCTACTTTCCTGTACTTCTGTTTGAGTCGCTTCATTCCTTCTTTCAATAAACGGTCCAACCTTTTTGTTGTTGCGTTTGCACTCGATTCAGTTAGATTTTATTGCAATTTGATAGTGATTACTATTAGGTAGTACATCAGGTTTATTATTACTTATGTTGTACTGCCTTGCGTCTCGTCCAATTCAAGTCATTATAAATAATTGAAGTTTAGTCTGAATTAGAACTCTTAATTATAGCAATTAGTTCTTTTAACTCGGAGTCTAAGAGCAGGGCTCAGAGTAAGAACCTAGTCTGATCCAGAATCCAGAGTTCCACTAAAAGTAGGCCGAAGAATTGTCCGTGAGTACGGTCTGGGATGGAGGAGAAACTTTTGGTTTATTTTTGTTTGTTAAGATGAGATATAGTTGATTCGTAGTAATTTCATCCTAGCATGAAAACATTATCATTATTATAAGTCATTTTATAAATCCAAGAAATAGATAATATTTCTCGGGATATCTCCAGAATCCCTACATTCAATAGACATAATGGAACTACAAGTGACAATCGTCCCCCGTAGAGTGGTTCCTCAAGGATGATAAACCGCAAAAGGTTTTGTGAAAAAACTTCATATGGATTTTTGTTGTGATCCTACAGGAGGAGTACGTACAAGAAGGAATCAAATGGGTACCGATAGACTATTTCAACAATCAAATCGTGTGTGAGTTGATAGAGGGCAAACGACCGCCAGGTGTTTTTGCCATCTTGAATGATGTTTGTGCCACCATGCATGCTGTCACGAATACGGCGGACACGGACTTCCAAAAGGTTATTTCTCTCTTCAATTTCTTGTGCCTTTATTTTTTTACGATTTCTCTGTGAGTGAAATAGTTTCACATTTCGCAAAGTAATCATTCGGTCAGAACTTTCAGAGCGAATTCAATTAAGAAATCCAACGTGTGTGAATACATACAATATTGGTAAAACTATATACTCTGAACGACCATCGCCGATTCCAGGAGAATGTATGTGGTCGCAGTGATACGAGGTAGTCATCCGGTGATACCGGTATTGAATGCAACCTTACAACAGAGACAATGTCAATCCTGCAACCTTTGATGCACATAATATGGTTATATGAAAATATATAACGGATTCAAATCGTTTCAAGCTTTAAGGTTATCACGAAGCTTTTTTTAGGCAATCAGAGAACCTTAGGTCAAATTGGTGAAGGATATGGAACGAACTCACTAGAACATGTCAACCGTTTTGAAAATCCCAGAAGTGGAATTTTTCATGATGACATGAATTTTTCTTTGATAATGGTTAAAATCAAATCTGACTACTGAATCGAATCTTCTGAATTAACGAGAAAAATAACCATTGGAAATGTTTAAAAATTCGTAAATATGAAAATTACTTCATGCCTTCGTAGGTTCTATCTTTTTTTTTATATTAGTAATTAGTATGACCGATTTCTGGAAAAAATGTGGTTTGTACATGTTATGTTATCTCGTCACTTGAATAAACTATCAATCAAATCAAAATAATGGCGTCTATGCGCCCCGAGACGTTCCCCAAATGTTGTGCATCCAATTGCGTATAAAACCTTGTCAAATTGATGCGGATTTGAAATGAGGAAGTCAATTGAGTAGCATAATTACACAACGCGTAATTAGAGAGATTGGATGTTTAGTTTGTACGAATTGGGTATTAATTTGAAATATGGAACTCAATTACTTGGCATAATTACATAAGCAATAATAATCAAGCAATTAAATGAAAATTATTGATCTAATATAACTTGATTGAACTGCAAACCAAATCATTTTGTTGCAGCCCTGGCGCGGGCCAATTTCATAGGATAAATTGAATTTATTAGATTTATTAAATTTAGTAAGTAAACGATAAAATAACAGCGAAGAAAGCACTCGGTAATAACAGACGACTTTGCATACATTTTGGTCATTGCACATGTACATTATAATTACTACATGCTTCACTTTTGCAGAATCTCTCGAAAGAAGTAAATCAACATCAACATTATCAAGTGTCGGCGGAAGGTTTCATCATTCATCATTATGCGGGGATGGTTAGCTACAACGTTGAAGGTTTCTGTGACAGAAATCGAGATGTATTATTCCCGGACTTGATTAAACTCATGCAGACAAGTAAAAAGTAAATGCAAACCACCAATTAAACCGATCCTCCTGTAAACTATGAGAAGTGCATATGTGACATGTCGGAAATTCTGAAAAATTCTAGTGCCTTCATTCAGAGTCTCTTCCCGGATCAGATGGACAAACAAAATACCAGGCCTACAACGGTTGGAAATAAAATTAGCAAGCAAGCCAATGAGCTTGTGACTGCACTAATGCAATGTACACCTCATTATGTTCGGTAATTTAAATAATTCCTCTCGGTTTTAATACATTAGTGCGATTATAAGTAAAACTAATAATAGTATTCTTTTAAGCAACTAGTAATTAGATTATAAATGAAATTATAAATGAAGTTGAAATGAGAAAAAGTGAAAGGAATGATACAAAAGGTTAAACTCTTCTTGGTAATTACAGGTGCATTAAACCCAATGAAACAAAAAGATCAAGAGACTGGGAAGAAGGTCGTGTGAAACATCAGGTTGAGTATTTGGGCTTAAAAGAAAATATTCGCGTGAGAAGGGCGGGTTTCGCATATCGAAGACCATTTCAAAAGTTTTTGCAAAGGTAAGGCAGGGTGGATTACAGGATGTGGTCTTTGTTGATTATCTACGGACTAATCATCCTTGTCTCTGAAAAGGAGCACACACTTTTTTTTTAGATAATTGGGAAAATTAACAAATTTCTTGGGACATTAGGTACGCTATCCTTTCGAAAGACACATGGCCTTCTTGGAGAGGAGATCCAAGGGAAGGAATTCAACGAATCATGCAAGTTGCTCACATGGAGCATGATCAGTTTCAGATGGGCAAAACCAAAATATTTATTAAAGCTCCTGAATCTGTACGTTTTTAAGTTAACAAAATATGTAGAGAAAAATTAGTATGAAGTTAATTAAACAAAATCTTGCAGCTGTTTCAATTGGAAGAGCTAAGAGAACGGCGGTTTGATGGATACGCCAGATTAATTCAAAGAGCTTTTCGCAAGTACTTTGCTAAACGGCAACGTCAGCGTCAACGAGAAGAGGCTTCTTGTAAGTTGCAATTTTTATTTTATGAAATAACAAAGTTGTAAAATAATATTTACACTTTAATAGCCATCGTGTTTGGAAAGAAACAAAGACGAAAGTTTTCAATCAACCGAACCTTCGTTGGGGACTATATTGGGTTGGATCATAAACCGGAACTTTTGAGTCTTGTTGCGCGGAAAGAAAAGGTTGAATTTTGCGAGTCAATAACAAAATATGACAGAAGGTTCAAGGTAAATGGTATACCTTACTCACTATTTTATTCAAGCAAAACCATAAAACTAATAAAACTAATTTGAAATCTCATTTTCGTCCTAATTAAATGACTTTTATTATTTGCAGACGGGGAAAAGAGATTTGTTTGTCACGAGTCACCGAGTTCTTATAATTGGGAGAGAAAAATTGAAACAAGGGCCTAAGAAGGGTTTAACTGTTCCTGTCATTAAGCGAGACATTCCGTATAAGGATATTTCTAAGGTTTCACTCAGTACGCGTCAGGTTCGTGCATCATGCCGAGTTTCTGTGTCTCAATATGATATGAGGAATTACAATTTAAGAACATTTTAAAACCCATTTTTTTCTTTAGGACGACTTTGTGATTATTCATGTTCGGAATACGTATGACAGTTTAATTGAATCAGTATTCAAGACAGAGCTACTCACAACGATGAGCAAAAAGTACAAAGTGGTAACGGGACAAGATCTCAATGTGTACTTCTCTGACAAGTAAGTCTGCAATTAAAGTTCAACAAACTTTTGTTTCGAAAGGCTATATGGCCCTTTCACCTTCGTAATTTTATTTTCTTGTGGAATTTGGACGGAATTTTTGGTAACTGGAATTAACCTAAGATTGTACTGATTCCAAAAGTAAAAAATCAGCTGTGCTAAACGCACAATAGTTATCGACCGCGTCAATAGATGGATTGTAGATTAGATAGATAAAGGCTTATTCCATTTGGTCCGTCCTTTTTCAGAATAAACTCTTGTAAACAAGAGGACGTTTTGATTTTGATTTTAGTTTGGAATTCACCCTCAAGAAGGAAGGTTGGGGTGGCGGGGGAACTCGAAGTCTGAGGGTTGTGCGTGGGTTAACGCCATTACCAGTCATGAGGGCCAGTGGCAAAGTCCTAACTGTTGAAATTGGGGACGGTCTACCCAGCAGTACAAGTAAGCAACTATTTTGCTGAATCCAAATTAATTATAGGCCTGAGAGTTTGAATTATATTTTGTTTCTTATTTAGGACCAGGTTCTATCCGAATGGACTCGCAAGGACCAAATTTGAACTCAAATCGATTTGGTCCTGCGAAACCTCAAAGAAAACCACCGACTTCCTTTTCAAACCAGCATCAAGGAATTCTCCCAACCAATTACAATACGGGGAATCAGTCTGGGTTGTACAATAATCAGGCCTGTGTAACACCAACTGTACCAAGTCAACCTCCGGTTCTAAACCAGCCTCATGGAATGCAAAAATTTATCATTCCTCCGAGACCCGGATCTCAAGGCCAACGTAGCCCAACGCCAATGCACAATACCAATCGGAATCCGTTGGAGGGACAAATAATGGGTGTTCAGCAAATAAGGCCGAATTTACGGCCACCACCACCACCAAGTGAACCCGCTCCACCGAACCAACCGACTGTACCTCTTGGTGGGTTTCGCCTGCCTGCAATTGCCACAAATCAAAATTTCCAATTGAAGAAAAGTGGACAAAGACAATTGCCTTCACCATCACCTGTTATCAACGCGAATAATTCAATAGTCACAAGCAATAACCAAAGAATAGAAGAGATATTGAGAACGCCTGATCCCGGTGTCTCAGGGGCAAAGAGAAATAGTTTAACAAATCAAAAGCCAATGCCAGGGGCAGGAAGACCAAAACCAAAGCCGAAACCGGTCGTACAACTGCCAAAGTGTACAGCACTCTATGATTACGATGCCAGGGATGTAGATGAGTTAACTCTCGAAGAAGGAGATACTATTGAAATAGTAACGGAATGTAAGTTTTTAATTTTTGCCGTGTCAAAGAAAACTGCTTTGTAACGTCTACGTCTATAAAGCCGAAAGGCCAACAATGATACAAAGACAGTGATTTTATTTTAATTTTTTTTTATATTTTAAGCAATTTTAAAGTTTTTTTTACCGGTTTAGAGAAAGTCGATTTTTCACTGGCAAGGCAGGAAAGAAAAAACAGATTTTCTTCCGACGCGCTGCTTAACTCATCGAATTTTCAAGCGAAATAACTTACATAGATTATATATGAAGATTCTCTACAAAATGCATTGCTCACTTCTTGTCCGACTCTCTCTGATTGGACTGTCGAGGGGGAGGGCGAAGGCTATGTGTGACCCTGTATATTGTACACAAAGTATAAAAGGGAAATTTTAAATTTCAGTTGACAGCGGTTGGTGGCGTGGTCGATCTCGAGGAAAGGATGGCTTATTTCCGGCAAACTATGTTCAGAAAATTTGAATGAAGTATTGAATATTTGAAGTTTATCCACTATTACTATAAAATAATAAAATGTGTTAAACTAATTTTACTTATATTCCATTTTTCACGTCCTTCTTGTTTCCTGAGCCAATACAATGTGTAGTTGAAATTTTTCATCACTAACTACGAAAAAATAAAGTTACCAGTTTAGCTTCTAACGTGTTTTGGTGCTAGAGTCTTTTGGTTACTACACATCACTTCAATTATTATCGGCATATCTCAGATTGACTCTTCAATTGGAATTTGCTGCAAGGTTACGCAGGATATATTTCGACAAGTTTCTCGAAACTCTCGAAATCAAACATTCTATTAACGCTGTTGGTCTCTGGGAGTGCAAAAATAAGAAAAACTGTTAAATCGAGAACATCTTTCACTAATCGAAAATTGTGAAAAAAAGCAAGTCCTTTCAAAAGGATATCGGCGCGGGTGCATGGGAAGACTCAGGGTCACCCCCAGGCAAGTTGGGTGTGTCGTTCCCTTATAACCGCAAATATGACCCCTACAAAAGTTGTTCCACTTGCTGAGACAAACAACTTTTCATCTGGTACTTTTCTCTGCGATTAAAGGTTTAGGTCAGAGGTAAAGTCGAAGTGTGATTCCCTTGACCTGTGGCATCAACTTTTGACCGCAGATAAAAGTCATACAGGGAAAAGTTGCTTGTCTCAGCAAGTCGAACGACTTTTGTAGGGACCGTTTGCGGTTTACGAGGAACGACACACCCAACTTAGGCGCCCCTTGGGGGTGACTCTGAGTTTCTTAAGGCTAATCGTCTACAGACTTTTTGTTTAATAGGTCAAAGTATATCACCGTGTCATATTTGAGGGAAATCGGAAGGAGGGGGATTTTCCCATGCACTATGCACCTGCGCCGATATCCTTTCCACAATTTTTTTTTAAATCTGACCCGCACTTTACGAGTTTTTGAAACCCGGTATATTTGTTCGGGATACCTCGTGCTTAAGCAATAAGTAAGTATTATCGCGGCCGTGTAGGTGATGATAGCAGGGTGGTCCGGCGAGTAACCGTGAAACTGGCAATCCTGGAATCGATCTGTTTTTATTTTCGTTTTCGTTATTCGTTGTTGTATTCGTTTTTACGTCGTTAATTTTGAATATGTCCTAATCTATACGTGCGTTCATTAAATAATATGAAAGTGCTTATGTTTGATGGAACAGCCAGATGACTTTAAAATTATAGTTATCTCGAATGTTGACAACTTTAATAGAAACATTTTTTAATAGTTGTTCTTTTCTGGATTTATCGGTGCATGGAGAAGTATAATTTTTATTATCAGAAATTGAAGTGCAGCAGGGATGGGTATTTTCGGTATTTAGAGATAATGCGATCACAGTTTTCACACGTTGAGGTTGCCTCATTAAAAATGACCGTTCCATTCTGACAGGGGATCAATCACATATTTCAGAAGTTATGTCGAAGGCATTGATATGAATACGACGATTGGACTCAGAATGTCGGAATCAGCTAAACAGACCATTTCTTTCTTCTTATCTCAAGGTTGGTTTGGTGATGAGAATTGGATATCAGTGATGAATTCTGTGGTGGCAAGCATTGTGTCAGAGGTTACCATGAGGCAGATGCAGAGAACGGGGAAGGAGGATACCCTGTACCCAACTCGCTGCTGTTGTTCTCTTCGCTGCTCCAGGAATGATTATTCTTACCGGGGCTACATTACCAATCATTTTGATCGAATTGACTCATTCTGAGAAGAAAATACCGTTACCGTTCTGATCTGTAATCAATTTATTTGTGGGGGTACATTACTAAAAACTCCTATCAATTACAAACAACCCAGAATGGCGTATGATATGTAACTTGTAAAGGGGTCGGATGACTGACCTGGTCTAAAAAAAACGGACGGGACGGGCCGGGCCGAAAAGCTGACATAACTGTTACAGGCTAAGCCATTCACACTTGACGAAAAGAAAGGGCCGGGCCGATGATCTCTTCGGATTGAAGGGCCAGGGTCGGGTCGATAATCTTTTCGGACCGAAGGGCCGGGTCGATGATCTCCTCGGACCGATGGGACAGGGCTGGGCCGCGTGATTACAATTTTTAAAGAAGTGAAAAAATGAGAACAGCGACGGCTGCCTAACCTACTATACTCCACTTAACGCGTTTCCCACATTCCCACCACTGCATTGCCTCACCGCCAAAGAAACACCTTCACATGAGATAAATTTCACCCCTTTCACTTCATTGAGACTACCTCAAACAATCAACAAAGGTTGCTCTCGTTTTTGGGACAGACGATTGCCGGTACTGAAGCAGAAAATGTTAGCTGGAAACTGATCTCATAACTAGAACCGATCTATGTGAAACTGATACCACTTGAAATAATTTCCACAAATTATTGCAAATAATCGGTAAAATACTTGATTTCGTATACATTGTTATATTTTGTAAATCGTTTGATGTTCTAATTCGTAATCTCTCCTGTCATTACAGTCCTGAAAACTAAAATCCAATATTAAATTCAGACATGATATCCATTCCTAATTACACAACATCCAGGATTATTAGACAAATTATAGGTCAAGCCAGAAGATTTTGGATTTCACTTCTTGCTAAGAATACGACTTCACAGAAATCCACATCCCGTGCACGGCTGTATAATTAAAATTCTGATTGTTACGAATTAACTTTTCAGACTTCAATTTCAATTTCGTAATTTTGTACCTCGGTATGTTGAATGCTACGGGTTTAGCCGTTTATCACTCTAAAAGTAATAAAGAAATAAACAAAACTCTGGTAGTCGTATCTCGTATGTGTACATTTCTTCGTTCAGCGACTGAATCGAATGTTATGATTGATTACATATAAAACTTGTCTAATAGTAATAAACAAGTTTTTCTAATACGTCGTGGCTTCATTCCTCTGAAGACAAGGACGAACACAAGTATTTTTAAAGTATTGTCTTTGTCTCCGTCCAAAACCACCATCAGGCTGTTCATGACACATTTTAATATGCACTTGACATCGCAAGTTACAAGATAGTATTAAATATTTACGTGCAAGCTTGTTGACCAGTTGTGTTTTGACTTTAACTGCGGCGTTTCAGAAAATCCTAATCCCCTGCAAATTTTTTACGCGTTCAATGCACGTGTAGTGTGTACCAAACGAGTACACGTGCACTTGACTTAACTCTGATACCTTAAACCTGATATGGGCTTTGGCTGAGATCATACAACATACAAAGTAATGAAACATAGTACAGTCACTAGTCACTAGGATGGATGATAGACCTTGGAATTGGCAGTCAGAAACTCACAATCACAGAGAACGAAAGTAAAGGGTTGAATGGTGTTCCTTTGCATGACATGTGTTACGGGAAATAAGTCGAACACGGCATGGAGTTTTGCGCTTACGCGTTCTAGCGAAATGATATTTCGAATGTAGGTTAAGGTTTTCAGGATGGCAGCTTGTTACATTTACCTTTTCCGAGGATTTTGTTAGGTTAAGGAATTTTTTTTCTAGATTATTTTCATTTGGTTGCGTCAGGATAAGCTTAGTACTCTCATATCAAAGCATTTCCAACTACTTGCATTTGGCTGGAATTAATTTTTCAGAAACTCGATTTAAGGCGGTAGAGATAGGAGAAATTAAAATCTCTCACCAGCCATGCTGAAGAGATGGGGAAATTCAAGGTCGGTAAACAAATTCGTGAGGGGCGCGGGCGGGGAGATGGTTGTCAAGGAGACGGGGAAATTCATCGCGCCTTCTGGGAAATTCGTTTTCGCTATAGTGTCACTTCGATACTGATTCATGTAGAAGTCGATTCACTGTTTTTGACTGTTCGACTCTGCAACGCATTTTGATCCGGCGTCAAAATCGAATATACAAGGTGTCCACGAAAAAGCGCACAGTCGATTGGGTATTTTTCGTTGTTAGGTGGTTTAATCTTAGCCTGTAATGTAAATTTTCGCAACTAAACCAAAGTTTCATCAAACAATTGTGCGCTTTTTCGTGGACACCCTGTATATGTATGATTACCATGGAGTTTCTATGACGTCATTTAAACAAATAGACATACGGGTTGATGGAAGTTTAACCTATATGCTCGAAATACCCGTGGGGGAAACTTATAACATCTCTCAAAGGCGGTCATGTCTGACGACCTTATTCCCGATGAAAAATTCTTCCCGATATTACTTTTGACGCCAATAACAAAGAGTGAATTATGGTTTTGAGGTACCTGGTTGTTCGTCGGGAGCGCATAATTGTTTAAAATAATCTCAGAATATGGCGACTGTGTGCTCAAAAAATAAAATCCTTCATTCCACAGACTTCAATGTTGCCAATAAGATAAAAGCTTCCCTTTTTTCATAAGCAACCTGACCTGACCTGATGTTGACATACATTTCGAATGTTCATTCTAGCTTTGTGCTTGTGTGTCCACTGGGCGACTTAAATAATGTCCATTTTGGAACGTTACCTGTCACATACGGATCACGATAACCATGAAAAAAAGTATTAACTAATGGGAAAGGGTTGTACTAAGTGAGGAAGGTGGTAAAATGTACCTTAACCTAACAAATGTTGAAAAGATCGGTTCATAGTTAGACAGTCTAGTACAAAATTTTCTTCCTCGAAGGCTAAAACCTCCAGTCATGACGACGACGACGCATGCCATCGACCCAGTCGAACTTAACCGAAACGAGCAGTAACCACATCCCCAGAACTAGAACTAGAACCAGTCCTTCTAAAGCATACAAGAAACCAACTCAGCTGATTCTATTCTATTCTTTCATAAACATTTATTGTTCAGTGCCTGGTTTGTAGTGCTCTGCACATGTAATCCTGTGATAATTACAATACGCTACGCAATTTTATAATACGCCGTTACAACAAAAAGTATTCAAACGTTGTTTTACCAAAGTCTGCGAGATATTCCACCTAATCGATATTATACTTACAATTGACCTGCACATCCGTGATGCGAATGGAAAACAAATACAAAGGTATTAATTGAAAACTTAATTCGAATATTTATAATTGCTCTTACTTACTCATCACATCACCTGAAGGGAAATACAATTTCATTTCATTCCAACTTATATGTATTCATTTGCTGGAAGCTTTTGAGATTCAAATTGTTAGGATGAATTTGGGATTATGCTCGATACTTTGAAATTTAGAAAGTTTTAGCTTAGCCCTAAGGCCGGGATTGAGAATTTAGAACTTCCGAAGGTACACAAATCCTGAGACTTGGAATCGTAGAGTACTCCTAACT